>BMAO01035495.1:0-148704 GCA_019973975.1 Trichonephila clavata | reverse complement strand
CTCTTAAGGGGGCATAGTACCTTGCGAGAAAAAAAATTGTTCGTTACCATATACATGTTACGATTCATCATAAGTTAACAAATTTTGCTTATTTGATCTGAATTTTTTATATTATCTATAACAATGTATAAACTTTAAGAAAACTAGACAAATTTTGTTCTTAAATAAATACAATATTTTTAAAGAGATGATAATATGTATACCAAATTTAAAAAAAAATTACTTACCTCATGTTCCCGCAAGATAATTTTTAAATTATACACTTAGAATCTCAATTATTGCATTAAACTGTAGCTAAATGTAACCTTCATTCTGTATACCACTGAATTGAAGGATATCTTATATTTTAATATTTTTTATAATTAAAAAATGTGTAAAAAATAATTTTTTTAAAAAATTTAAATTTTTATACCGTTCCAAATAAAAATATATTGATCCATTTTCCATAATAGTGGCATACAGAATAAAGATTTATGACTAGAATATGCATGCCAATTTTTGTAGCTCTAGAGTAAAAACTTTTTTACAATCTTGCGGGAAAGTGTAAAAAACTGAAACTGAGAAAATCAAGTTTAAAGATTGACTTTTCAATAATTCGAATAAAACTTTATACATAATACCTAAAATGATCCTGCTTCATATGTAGGACCTTCTAGTTCTGCAAAATGCTCATTTGTGGCTTTTCTTCTCATTCTGCTAGCCCTACGGGCCTCTAACGTATATGATTTTGATTTAATTTCCGCATTTCTTATGCGTGCATAATTGGCCCGAAAGGCAGAAGTAACAGCAAAATGCCCTATGTTAAAGCCAAGAGCTTTCATTATTTTTATACGCCCTGTCATTCCCTCGTTAAACATTACTATTGCCTCATTTACAGCTATGTCAACAATATTTTTAGACGATCCAGAAGTTTTGGGGCAATACTTCCAAATAGTCGAGTTGAATGACTCATTAGCATTTTGCGTTTTACCTCCCAGACATTTTTTGAGCAATTTTGGTGCAGATAGTTCTGCTATTATAGGCTTTATTTTATCCATTATGGCAATTGCACAGTATTTTTATGCTTAAATAAAGAAACACTGTTTGTAGCAACTGCCTTTTGATATTTGCACCACGAAGTATCACCGACTGGGCAGAAGTGATGCATAGGTTCATCATCAGTGGACCTATAATGACAATAAATTGCCCATATAGCCTGACGCATATCTTCAGCAGAGCTGCGATTCTGTCTAATAGCATTGCCATAATAGGTGGTAATTGTGTCAATTAACTTATCAGTCAGTCGATTTTTACCGCTGATACTCTTACCATCTGATAATTTTTGGCCACGACTCATTGTTTTTAATTTTCGCAGCCTAGCACCCATACGCTTTTGTACGTGACCCACACATTCAACTTTTTCGACAGTATATGGTACTGTCCTTTGAAGCACTGGGAAGGTTTTTGTATCCCCATCACCGATATACTTGATATATTTGGCATTTCGTTGTGGAACTGATCGTTGAAAGATCTGTTTCATCCCGTCTACTTCCATTTTACTGGAAGAACCAATATGGTTCTTTACACAGTGTGGTTGATGTTTTAGTTTCCACTCCTCATATGAACGTCCAGATTTTGGACCTCGCCATTTTTCACATCCTTTACAATATGAAGAAAGAATGGCAACATCAAGCACTTTTCCAGTAATATCTCCAATGACACTACACACACCAATACGTGAAGTGTGTCCGCGTGTTTTCCACGTACCATCACCACTGACGCAGATTTCGTTGCTTCCAGAAGCTAATATTTCTTCTTTCGCAGCATTCTTCATGGAGTCGTCTGCTACTTCACAACTGGCCAAATTAATTTTCCGCAGGATCTTTTCATATGCCTTTTGTGACACTGGTGGTGGCAAATCCATTGCTGTGCAAAAATGTTTTATACCACAAAAACCTTGCCCTACTGTGCGCATAGCATAGGTTATTCGTGTATTTACTTCATAGTCCTTACCTGAAGCAATAACTGGTGAACTTTTGAAAGTGGACAGTGTACTGCATGAGTGGCATTCAACATAAAATTCAGATACCAATCCATACAAAATCTTTTCTTTTAGAACTGCTTTAGTATTGCAGTTAGGACATGTTACATATTGGGATAGTTCAGATAATAAAATATCAATGTTTATCAATCTATATCCATTAGATTGATTGAAATTTCTTACTTTGCACAGTTTCTTAGCTGAAGCACATATGCAATCAACATCAAGCTTATCTGATACTTTGCGAGTGTACTGGTTATTATGAAAACGTTTTCTCTTACGGCGATAGTCACTGCCTCTACGTTGTGCTTTGCTAGACATTTTTTTGCAAATTAATATGAGGCAAAAAAACTAAAATGAACAAAAATTTTAAAAACTTATCTAAGAATTGCGAAATAGAACTCTAAAGCAGACGTAAACAGTATGAAATACAAATGTAAACAAACATTTGTTCGAACTAGGGCTGTGTTGAGTTGCAAGCTTCCTTCTCTAATTAAAAATAATCAAATTAAGAATTAGAAACAACTGGGAGAAAATAATTTCAATAACGCCATCCGTTTGAAAACCGAAACTTACGAATACGGTTAATTTACATTCGGTTTAAATGGACAATCTGCAGGTGACGTTTGACGTTTTTAATTGCTATTGCCGTAATTTTCGTCCGATTTTGATGCGGTTTGTTTTAAAATGCTCCTAATAGTCTGTATTAATTTTTAAAAATATTTTTGAAAAACCGATTTTTTGAAGGCGTAAAGGTACTATGCCCCCTTAAGGTCGACTCAGCCTTTCATCCCTTCAGTGGGTCGATAAATGAGTACTTAAGATTGCTTGGGAACTGAACACAGGAGGATTTCGCTTCAGACTGACCACTTGACCGAAACATCTTCACAAACACCCCAGCGCCTAAGGCCGCGTATACTGGGATAGGCCCAGCAGGTCTCAGTCCTCATGAGCTGTTGCGCCACAGAGTTCACTTCATTTCAGGAAATATTATAAAACCATTGAGAAGAAATATTATAAATTCGGTATTATCAGTTCTAAATTCATGACGATCACATGATAAATACAATCACGTGATCTCCATTGAATTCAAAACTGATATCAGACTCATCCTTGTTATCCTACTCTTAAAATTTGACAACTGAGTAAAGATGTTCCAAGTATTAAGATTCTTCACAAGTTTTTCAACATTAAAAAAATATATTTCGTACGTGTGCTTTTGAATCAAAAACATTCTGTTTACATATGTTTTATTATTGTTGACAAATACGTGCTTTTAAAAGAATGTTTCTTTAAAAAGCAAACGTTGGCAACAGCGAAGCACGTGAACTGATTGGCTGGAAACACGTGATTACATTTATTATGTGACTATGACGTCACATGAATTTCGCCCATCAGATACCTGATTGATTTTGAATAAAGGGCATTAAACTATTCAGAAATTGTGTTGGAAATATGAAACATGTGTACTACAAACCAGTAAATACATATATAATTTTATGTCATCTCTTTTTACTTCTACAATCTATATTTCAATTAGTGAAATTAATACACGAGTTCATTTGAAAATTAACATAACGGTGTCTGATGTAAAAAAAAGAGTATGATGCTCAAGCAAAATAATTTGATAACAAAATAATGGTAATGATAATAATAATAAAAAAATATAAAAATTGTTTTTTAAAAAAATGCAATTATAATCATTTTGCTAGAATTAGTACAAAGTAAATTTCAAGCTCCGAAAAATACCAGCAAAATTAAATGACTATACTTTATAAAAATTACGGTTTTAGAGTTAGAATAATATATATAGATATACAATTTTAACATCGAACAGTTAAGGAGTAACTAATAACTTGATATTACAGAAATTGTATGCATATGTTTTTCATTAATTAACTAAAAAAATAACTATTTAACATTTTCTTGTTCTTTAGAAAATATATAATCACGGCATCATTATTTAGAATAATACCAAAAAAGGCACAGAATAATAGAACGTTGATGCTTAAAAATGTTAGAATAACAATGAAATATGAAAATTTCACGGTTTAAGCATTCTATTTAAAATATTGGAATTTTCTTACAAGATTAAAAGCTAAACTTGGAATCATTTGAATTCAAATTAAAAACTAATTTCTTCATGTAAATTAGAATTTTTGTAAATTAGAATTTTATCGCATATAAATATTTAAATTTAGAACACTTGAAATTAGAATCTTCTACAGAAAGAATAAAGGGTAAAATATCCCTAATGGATGAAGGAATAGCTTATTTATGCTTTATATTTATCCTAATGAGAATGGAAAACAACAACAGCATAAAAATCTTAACTTACTAAACATTTTAACGGCGCATGAGTGAAAAAGAACTCAAAATAAATTCAATGGTTTTACTTAAACAAAGAAATTATGAATGTCAATAGAAAATCTAATTAAAATTTTAAAAAATATACGTAAGGAACGAATTTTCCCACTTCATTTAACTAGAATTTAAAACATCAGCATATAATATCCATCAATTTATGTCGACAAGAAACGGATACATTCGCATTTCTACTATAAAAGTAATAAAATTTTATACAAAGGGCAAATTTTGTTACTAAGGCACGGTATTCGAAATATTATCTCAAATTTTTCCAAAATAAAAAAAAAAAATTATTATTGAAAAGCATTTTCTTTTTTTTATTTAAATGATCTTTTTTCAATGGGAATATAATGTAAGCTTTTGTTATTTCAATTCCGCAGAAAGACAAACTTTTACAGAATGAATGAATATCCTGTCACTTCAAAGAATTATAAACAAACAACAATAATGATTTCCTGTTTAAAAAAACTCGAGCGCGCATGAAAAGACAGACCAACTCTCTGATTCTGTAATTCAGCTTAATTAGTTTGAGTTTTCCATTTCTACGACATACGTGCCATTTTTTCCGAGCCAACCAACCCTTAAAGGTTACTCGGTCGGGTGTATCTTTTTTCATTGATGAATTGAAACTTCAATCAATGCGCTGTTTACTTACGTGCTAATAATAAAAATAGTTAATAGAAAATATTAACTGAGAGAGAGAAATGTTATCTGAAAAGAAATTCGACACAATTTAAACACAGCGTTATTCATACTTTTGTACGTGTGTAATTTATAATTATTCTTAATTTACTTGAAATTAATAAAAATAGAAAAATCTTAAGGCTCTGAGTGCAGTGATGTATATATCCGTAAGAAGAAAAAATAATGAGGGCATATATATATTTATATTTTGCCAATCCTACAAATATTATTAAAATAAATACGCAAAAGACTCAAAAACTGTCTGAAAATCTAAAGTATTGCAGAAAAAGCATAGTTGTAAGGGATGAACTATGTCATCTCTTAGTGTGGGAGGGATGATTAGACATATTTAAAAATAACTTCAATTTATTCTCAGTTATAAATAACAACACAAATTCTATTAACCAAAGACAAGAGATGCGCCCAAATACCAAAAATGGAAAACAATAGCGAGGTAGACGAGAAACTAGAATACTTTAAATAATCAGATCACTTACGTCCAAGCAATATCTTAGCGACCTAATCTAGTTTGATTCCTAATTGACAAATCGTCAACTTCAATATTACAATAATCATCTACAAAGTATCCACGCCACACTTAACGTTTAATCAATCACTGCTAGCCGTTAGTAGTCTATAACCTCCCTCTCTTTAACTCGAAAGTTTAATCTTTATATAAAAGTCTTAATTTACATACATCTTCTTCTCGAAGGAAGGCTTTCAATAGATTAAATTTTAAACATTCATTTTCTCCCAAGTGGACTGTTAGTGAGAAGAATCCGAATAGACCCGTGATATAGTAATATAAAAGAGATACTTTCACAAGAAAATGTACCTTTGAAACATATTTTTAGATCCAGAATTCTGTAATGAAACAGACCAATATTTTATTTTTTACATACATTATTTTTTAAATTTTATTCATAATTGTTCAAGCTTTCGGAGCTAGAGCAACAATGCGGTTATATATTAATTATATATTAATAGTGCAATTATTATATTAATAGTAAATTTCTTGAAAAAATTCAAATTCAAAGCTTAATTTTTAGGAAGATCAGAGTATTAAAACTGGTGTAAATAAACGAAACAACACAAGAAAAAAGAGGGGAGGAGGAGAGAAACAGAAAACACACATAAATGTGAAAAGATTTATTTTTAAATGAAAATATCCATTAACTTCTCTCAAAAATTTTGATTAAATCCAAAATTATTTAAATTTCTGAACAAGTATCTGATTTTCCTTATTCGAAAAATTGTCTTCCTC
This sequence comes from Trichonephila clavata, assembly GCA_019973975.1. Lineage (NCBI taxonomy): Eukaryota > Metazoa > Arthropoda > Arachnida > Araneae > Nephilidae > Trichonephila > Trichonephila clavata. The sequence continues at coordinate 142,369 of BMAO01035495.1, read as the reverse complement.
AATTCTTTCGTTCCCTTCCAGTTCGTTTTAGAAATAAATTAATCACAATACCTTTTATAGAAAGGGTCATGAAATTCAATGCTAATTTAAGCTCATTGCGGGCTCTGGGCGCAGAAGATCTACGGGCCCCCTTCACACAGGCAGATCGAAATTTATTACCAGAAAACCTGGTTAAATCCAGCTTATCCGGGCTCCTGGGCGCTCGACCCAAACGCCGAATGGATAAACCGGCACTGATGAAATTTGAATTTGTAATAACTTTTTAATATTAACTTTTGAATTGTACTCATTAAAATATATATAAAAAATAGAAGAGATCTTGGAAAAGAGTAACATGTGAATCACTTGTGCATTCTTTTTCATTGAATTACAACGAAGAAAAAATTATAACCTTCACTTTTTTAGTACATAAGGTTTCAAGTGGACTTCGGCTTTGAGAGAGAGAGGATTTCGGTTTGTTGTTGCAATCAATTTTATAAATGAGACCAACTCAATGGGCTCAGTTCATATGGCGTCGTATTCACATTAAAATGATAACTACATGTTTTTAGCCAATCATGTTTTTAGCTAAAACTCGTATGACGTCATAGTCATACGATATAAGCAATCATGTGTTTCCAGCTAATCAGCTCATGCAATTCGTTGTTGCCAACTTTTGACCTTTTCCGAAACTTTCTCTCAAAAAGGACAAATTTGTCAACAACAATAACGCACAAAGGTAGACAAAATGCATTTTATTTAAAAGCATATGCATAAAATAAGTTTTTAATTTAAAAACCTTTTGAAGAATTTTTTTTATTACATTTGAACATAATCACTCAATTATGAAATTTTATCTGAGATTTACAAATAGAACAACAAGTGTTTATCTTTATCATGTGGCCGTCAAGAATTGAGCAAATGAAGAAATCTTTATATTCAATAAATAGGATATTTCTATAGTCTGTTTTCTTCCTGCATAACATTCAGATCCTTTTGAAAAAGTTTCTTATATATATAGGCAGAATATATATATATATATATATATATATATATATCTTATATACATTTTAATTTTCTGTGTGGAATCTATTTAAAAAAAAGAAATCATAGTTTAAAAAACTAAAAAACACCCTTTTATAGTTAATCAAACTAAGTTGTAACTTAATCCTTTTAGTCGCCAAATCTGGAATTAATCATCAAATCTGGAAACGGGATCTGAAATTAGTCGCCAGAAGTGGGAAGGGATCTGAAAATGGAAAATCGTTTATCCTGATGATCCTGATCAGGACGATGAAACAAAATAAAAAAATATTCAAAAGAACGTGGAAAGCCACGCGATAGAAGTGAAACTTCTTTGACAAAGTTGGATGTAAACGCAGGAATAGATCTAATTATATTAAACTGCTGAGAGAACTTACTTCAATCAAATAAAATTCGAACTTCATTTATTGTATGAAAATATTTTTATTCAATTTTCTGCATCATCATTTTATTTTTCCAAGAAAGACACAATAGGTGTGGGGTAGCTGAAGTAGGATATAAAAATCCTCCATTGTAGTCAATGAAGAAAATGTGAGAAAACTGCATCAATCGTGGTTCCGTATAGTGTTTTTCCTTCTCTAGAATCAGTATTCATTGTCAAATTAAGTATCTGTTTCAAGAATTCAATGAATGGCTTTGTTCCTTCTGAAGCAAAATTAACATTAAAGTCTCCAGTTAAGATAATCGGCTTTTAATCATCATCGGATCCAATGATTGCAGCCGCCTCTCTGATGTGTACAGCACTAAAACTTTATGGATAAAGATGACAAAAGCTGCGACAGAGCTACCTGGTAATATATAGACTTTTGTCTGGACTTGCCTGGACGTTTCCCCCCCCCCCCTTTCACGAAATTATTTTCCTCTTTTTGCATTTGTTCTAAGCATTCTAACCAGAAATTAATTTTAATTCAATGGAAATAAAAATTAATAATATAAACTTAATGCATCACTCACAGAAGTCAGTCACTGTGTTTGTTTACTAGACGCTATCCGTAGCGATTCTGGCGTGACGTTAGTGACATATACACAATGCCCCAGACACTCCCGTAACGGGAAGAGCCATATAATGGAAATATTTTGGGTGCGTTTATTCGTTGAAAACGTCACTTCACTTGAAAATCACTTGATGTAACCAATACCTAAGCGCCTTTCGTTCCGACTTTTTCACGCATATGAAGCAAGTCACTTGGTGTATCCCCCCCCCCCGCTCTCTTCACCATGGCGATGTTTGGGGGGGAATCAGTACTTCCGTTCGCTTTTTTACTGTTACGCAAAACTGGGTAAATTTCCCAGTCACTCCCGTGCCCAAAGAAGTTTCACTTCAATAAATTATTGTATTGTCATCGGTCCTGGACATGTGAGTAAAATTTTGAATTAATCTGACCTCTTAAAATGGGTAAAAATAGAGTTCAAAGATTCTGTTACATACAAGTAAAGCTTATAAAAGGGTGTTAAAAAGAAAGCCAACCTCTTTCCTTCTCTGATTCGTGGCCGGGGTTGTTTCTATTGAGTAACAAATACTTAATTAAATTTCTATACATAGGATTACAATCAATTGAAAAAAATCAAGGGCTATGGGCCCTCCCCCTTGTGTGCGCCACTGCCTCTCATGTAGTTTATTGAAACTAGAATCCATTGTCAGGGGCGATATCATTCTTTTTCTATTTCGATTAGTCCAATGTATAGAACACTGTTAATTCCTTTGCTTTTAAATATGAGGCGAATTCATATTTCCATGCTACAGCTTCCAAATACTTCAACACATACAAAAATAAAGGATTGTTTTACATGGTTGAAGAAAAACGAGTTTAATAAACCACGCCGAGATAGCCCGCTCTCCTGACCACAATAAAACAACAGGCAACAAATAGCCATTACAACATCTACATACAGTACAAATGGACAGATTTATGTTGAGAGGGTTGCAATGAGGATTACTTGAAAGCGAAGTGGGAATGACGTAAACTTTTTTTCCGGTTTTCAAACGTATTTAAGAACAAGAGTTATTTTATTCATCCTTATCTTTTACCTAGTAAATGTTCCGTTTCAAAATTAACTGCGCACTTTTCCATAAATTTATGACTGCAATCTTTGAAATATAAACATGCACTTTTTTTCTTTCGTGTTCTCATAAAGGGATACCATTGGCGTGAGTTTTAATCTCCCATCTAAGAATTATTAACATTTTATTTTTAAACTAGTAAACTATTTGCTTGTCAGAATGCGTGAAAGCCGTTCATTGTTCGCAGACTATTAAATGTTGTTATGCGCAACTTTTTGAATCTCGGAAATGCATTAAATGGCGTGCTAAGTTAACAAATTGATATGAATGAAAGAACAAATAGCGGTCGGTCTACATCCTTTTTTTTTAGCACTTGAAAGAAAAGTCAGCATACAAATCAAAAGTGAGGAATGAATAAGAACAACGAACATAAAAAAAGAAAAAAGGGTGATTCATTATCATTAAAAAGGTTCCAAGATTTATATGATTTTTTAAAAATAGAATTAAATGCATACACGCTTCAACAAGACGTACAGACCACCAAAACGCTTAAATTTGTCAGCATGATCAAATACCAAAATAAACAAAGGGAAGAGTTTGATTGAATATGGGGCGGCGTAATGCAAAGAGAAAAAGGTCTATATGTATCAAATTTGGTTCACTGAAACACAGGTGACGATTCTCAGTAGTTCGATGCGAATTCGCTTTATGTTATTTTCAATTGAATACTGCAGCAAATCTGTTGAAATACTTTGTGACAAAGACGTTGCACTTTTAAGGGGACACAGTACGATTCAATTGACAAAAATTGGTCAAAAAATCAAATTTAATTTTTTTTAGCTTAAATTATTTTTTATATACTTTTCTATAGCCTGACAAAATTTGAAAGCTCTAAGCTTAAAAAACACAGATTTATGATAGCTTTTGCGTTTGTTTTTATTCACATCCTATGGCAAATCAAAACTTTAAACTCACTTATCTCGGAAAGATAAAATAACTAGTTTGTCTCTTCATTTAAAATGCTAAGGCTTTTTTTCTTTCGTGCCTAATGCTTTGAATTTTTTTGTACCTATTGCTAATAGTACATGTAACAAAAGTTGGTATGCATGTTTGAATCAAAGCAATAATTATTTTTTTAAAAAATAATTGAACTCAGAATTTGTTCATTTTTTAAGGAATTTTCAATAAGCATTCATAAAAAGAAGTATTGTATGAATACCAATCATTTCATCGCAAAACCCATACCAACTTTTGTTATGCATTGTTTGACGTACTTGTAAATAAAATTTCACGCGTGTATGTAAATTTTTGTAGGAGAAGTAGCATTTTAAAATCACTTCACAAATTTTTAGTTTTTCCCTTAAAAAATTAAATGTCTAGCTTTTTATGAAATTTTGAGCGCAAAATCTGTTTTACATAGTATACACTCATAGGAGCCAACCAAAATAATTTTGAAAATCCTTAAATTAAATTTTTTTGCTTAAATCGTACTATGTAAATGTACCAATGCGCAACAAGAGGGTTATTGACGACGGACCTTGTAACTTTGAACCATGTTCAAGTTACGAGGATGATTCCTGAGCTGGTACTCCAACGGGAGAACTTAGAGGCACGCAGTCTTCTACAGCCGGGGTGGGCATTAAGTCGATCGCGATCGACCGGTGGACGGTCAAGACATTTTGGGGTGACCGCCTTTGTTAAGACTTATGACGTGCATACTAAAAGAAAAGTATTTGTGGAACACCGTTGCCAACTAGATTAGAAACTGGGTGGACCGCAACACCTTGAAAAAGGAAGAAGTAGACCGAATCCTGGAAAAGTCTGCCCATCCCTGCTCTACAGTGTGGATCTTCAGTGACACTGAGGCTCGAACTCGTGACATGCCAGCCACGAGTTCAAGACCATGACCACCAGACTAAACTAACCTTTTTATCTCCGCGAACCGGTCAAGGTTTTGTTATTTTACTGAGGCCCGAACCAAGGAGAGGGACGTTAATTGTTTATATGTTATATATATAATTGTTTATATGTTTTTTGCGCCTGCGCGGTATTGATGCGGCTTTAGGTGGCATCTCTCGGCTCCCGGTTAACCTCTCGCCCATGGAGAGTACAGTAGATAAAATACAAATAATTTAATGTTTCTTGGGTGGCCCGGTACCATTCGATCCACGGACAGGTCAGCGGCCCAAGGGTTGGGGACCACTGCACTAGACTACCGCGGCCATGGCTTAGCTTTGGAATGAAATGTCGCAAGATTACATTTCTTCTATTATCTGTATGATGGTTTTAAAAATATTTTAAAAATTTCCTTTTGATCGATTTCTCCCAAATTTTTGAAAAGAACGATCAAAAGCATCAATTTCATGTTTGTAAAATTTTAAATTCTGAAATCTATCGATGCGAAAGATATAAATGTCTGAGCATGCGCGATGGGAGTGAAAGGAAGTACGAGGTGATGAACGTACTCAGATGAAAGCAAGGATTTTAGTATTTAGTGAGTTTCTTAACCCCCCCCCTCTCACTCTCTTGCGAATTTTGTCACATCTTTGCATCTCTTATCGGTCTAGTATACAAAAACTCTTAAGATCAATATTTTGTGTTGTACTAAACAATTTTTTTGATTAACGATTCGTCGTTCTTAGAAAATATAATCAAAACAATACTTAATGAAAACATTCCCCTCCTTTTTTAAAAAGAAAGAATGGAGAAAAAAAATATCAATAAAGACATAAAAAAAGATAAATAATATGCATTAGGATAGAACATGGAAATTATCACTATTAAAATTGAAAAATTGTTTGAAATTTTTTTTTATATTAAAAACTATATTTTTCCATTACAAATTTTTCTTAATTTCCTGATCATTGGCAAAAATAATAAAACATTCTCCAGGGAAAAATAAACAGTGAATATTAAAAAAAGAACTCTTATTATCCCATGGGTATCTTGAAGCTCGCACGGAATTTTTCATCATTCAAAGACTTCGAAGTTCATGAAATATTTTAAAACATTTCTACACACTTAAACTGAATAACGTTACGAGAAATAAATTTAAGGTAACTGAATTACATTATAGGATTAGGAATAATTAATTTAATTTTAAAAGATTGCATTTATTAAGTTTTCATATTTGGTACGTCAATAAAATGGTTTACATTTTTTAAACAAAGTTTTGCTAGTCTCATACTTTTTACACAAAACTAAAAAAAGCTATCTGATGCGTTAAATATTGAAAAATAATAATTCTCCATTCTTACGGCATTATTTTATAGATATATCTTGATTCTTCATAATTCCAGAAGTTAATTTTGGGCGCGGGGGGTCGAACCTTAAAATGCATCAACGTGCCATTTTTTCTAAAGAAATGTTTTATGAAATATAGACGGACCGTCAAATAATTTTGACTTGTTATTATTGGGGAAATAACAACACTAAATCCTAACAACTCAAAAATCTTTATTTACTACGAAGAAATGCCTTTCGCACATTTTGGTATTAAATGTTTTAGTTATGTGTAATTCAAATTTAATTAACACTAGTGTGACTTCTGGTGTTGCAGATTAGATGACGAATAACTTATATTATAATCGTAAGATTAGCAGAATTAGAGTCATCAGCCAAACGGTTTCTAAGCGAGCTCCTCTCTGAAATTAATGACTCGCAGACATAGCTGAAAATATGGTTAAAATAGCGTGAGCCAGCCTCTTCAAACAGCTAAAAGTCTCTAGAATCGAATTTCATGTTTCCGAAATTTCGTTACTGGCATTTTTAATGATATTGCTTGTTAATCTTTCTGTTTCAATCAATTCCAACTTTTTCCTTGTTTGAATAAATTTTTTAACAAGGAATCCTGCGACCGATCACTCGCGTTTGATCTTAATATTTTATAGCCGGGGTGGGCATTACTTCGATCACGATCGATCGGTGGACCGCTAAAACATTTTGTGGTGACCGTCTGAAGATTTTAGCAGTTTGTAATAAAAGACGAAAATATTCAAGAGATTGGCTAAAGTATGCAGACTAAGTCTTATACTGACTATAACAACAAAAACTAACTTTAGATAAATGTTTTATTTTTTTATGTGTTTTGAATTGTTTGATAATAAATACATCATTTGATGTTATTTTATATGTAAATGTTATTATTATATTTTTGTTTCTTGCTTTTTTCTTCAAACGCGGTTTTAAAAGAGTTAGTTTTTTTTTTAAATTTTAATTCTGCATGTAAAAGTACATATTCCATACTTTTTATTAAAATATTGTAGACCTTTTCCTACCTCACAACACCTACGACACTGGGAGCACGCAAGAATTTTTCAAGGAGGGGGCAAGGGTCGAAAGTCTACTACTCTCATATCATACCCCAAAACGCAGCCAAACATATTTTTTTTTTTGATTTTGTAATTTGTCGGGAACAAAAAGCACAGTTAAAAATAAGTTACTGATTAAATAATCAGCATTAATTAATAAAAATTATTAATAAAGATACTGAAGTTTCACGTTTTTAAAACATGGTATTACAATCCGAAAAAAGAATTAAATATCTATGAGAGAGGGTCCGGATTCGAGGACCCTCCTCCCCTCCTTGTGTGCGCTACTGTCACTGGGTGGACCGAAACACATTGAAAAAATTAGAGATAGCCCGTACCCTGGAAAAATCTGCCTACCCCTGTTTTATAGTTAACTTTGTTATTTTGAACTAAAATGCAAATCATTTTTGTCTCTGGCGTGTGCAAAATATTGTGCAGCGTACCATCAATGGCATGCGTGCTACTCCTTCGCCATCCCTGAAAAATAGGGCATTTTAATAAAATCTTAAAGCATTTAGCACAAGGATGTCAAACTCGCGGGCCGCATGCGGCTCACGACGAGCATTTTTGTGGCCCGGTCAATATATTGGCTCACAATAACATATAATAAAATATCAAAATTTCTCCCGAAATAGGAAAGTGAAGAGATGTCAAGCGTCACGACGAGCATATTAAATTTTTCTTGTTTTTTTTTTGTATATGCTTAAAATAATGTATTATTCGAAATAAACCTACGTTTCTAGAAATTTTGATTTTCTTTACGGCCCACCTTAAATTAAACCTTGTTTATTTGGCCCAAGTCAGACTTTGAGTTTGACACCCTTGATTTAGCATCTGGCATTTACTTTCGGAGAACTGAAAGCTAGGATCTGTTTTGAAATTCCTTCTCAAAAAAACTTTTCAGTTAACATAAAAACATTTCCATCATATATAAAACAAAAATTACTAATTTGTAACTTTTCCTGGAAGCAGACAAGATATATTGCTCTATTCCTCCCAGAATTACAGCAATAACAACACTGCGAATGTAACATTCACGCCTATTTATCTAGTTTCGATGCGTCAAAATATCTGTGTTAAAGAGATAGATGTCTTGACTGAATTCGAATTACTCATCTATCTTTCATCATGAAGTATGTTGTCGGCCATCTTAAAAAAGATTAAGCAATACGATAATCAGATTTCGAGATCCTATTGAAAAAAATTAATTCCGATTCTAAATCCTTTACCGAAAGTGAAATAATTATGGAAATGTTTTTTCAACGAATGTACTTCATTTTCCTTAAAAGTAAATTAGCTTTAAAAATATTACGATTAACAGGAATTAATTGATTGATTCTTTGAATTTACATCGATCTTCAAAACAACGAGGATTATTCTGTTAACATGAAAGCTAGATTCAGAAAAACTTCCTCCCAGCAATTAACAATTTCGTCAGTCAAACATCGAATTTTTGCAAATTATGCGCTTATCCGAAAAAAATTCTAAGATTAACTTTGTTGCAGAAAGACATTTTCCTGTTCTACCTATAACATATTTCCCTCAAATCTGACTATTATGCAATTAATACTATTTATGCAACTGAAATAAATGTACATATAAATTTACTGACTGAGGAAAAAAAACAAAATACTCTCGATTTAAAAATATACGTGTAGCATAATTTTTTAGCGCGTTTTTCACGTAGTGTAAAAAAAGCGCTATTAGGACGCAAATTTCGTCTTTGTCTCATATTTTATCGTACCTTTTTCTCAGCCAATTAGCAACCGATTGACCTCGGGTTTTCTTCATTTGGTCGCATTTGTGCCCTAGATAAGCCGAATCATATTTAAATTTAATAATTTTAAAAAAAATTAAAAAATTTAAATTTTTTTTTTTAAGTATAGTACTATTTTCTGTTAATAAAAAGTTTATTAGGAACATTATTGTAAAATACAACATGTGAAAAACGCGCTAAAACTACTTGGGCATGCCAATGATTGATGTCTTGTTTTTTAATTTGAACAAAATTTTTGAAGAATTTTGACATTTGTGAACATTTTTACCCAATTTTCTTATTTGGAACTGTGCTTAAATTTAATTAGAAGAACAAGTACTATTCAAACGTCAATTAGTTTTGTATGCAATGGAGAACACGTGATTATATTTATCACGTGACCATCATGAATTTTGCCCATTAAAAAATTACGGAGAAAAAATGGTTGATATTTAATTAGAAACTGTACAGGACCTTAAAAAAAGCACTGAATAATTTATTCAACAAATTTCTAAAAAGCACGTGTAAACGTACATGTAAACGTGTAAAGTGAATGCGCAACGGACACAAAATATGAATGCGGTAGCACTGTGCCTCCCAACCTTTTTAACATCGCTAACTGGTCAATAATTTTACCGCGGCCCACTGAGGAGGAAGGGGGGGGGCGTTGATTGTTTATGTTTTAGATTGTTTTAACTAAAGAATTTCAATTTAATTTTATGTAAACATGCTTTCAGAATAAAATACAGTTTCACCAAAAAAGTAATTTAAACATGGAATATAAAGTTACTTTCTTAAAAAACTAGCACAAACACGAGAGATATACACCACAGTAAATAAAATAGAAATGCTTTAATGTTCCTTGTGAGGCCCGGTACTGGTCCGCGACAAGACATTTTGGGGTGACCGACTGAAGAGAATAGCAGTACTGATATACTGATATTTTCAAGATTAGTTGACAGCAGTGGCGCCAACAAGGGGGCACCCCGTGTCCGGCCCCCCATAGCCCTTGATTTTTTCCCGATTGCTTACAATACTATGTATATAATACATAAAATTTAATACAGTTTTTGTAATTGATAATTAATTTTATTAATTAAAGCTCAATATTTGTTCAATAATTAAATTTTTACTGTTTTTTGTTCCTGAAATTCGATAAAAATCAAAGGAATATGTTGGGCGGCGTATTAGAGCATGATACGAGATTGGTGGGCTTTAGACCTTGGACCCCTCCTTCCACCCCTTATAGTCTTCTACCAACTGTAAATACGAGAATTAACTGTAGATTAAAATGTTTTACGTTTATTTTGAATTGTTTGATAATGAATGCACCATTTGACATTATTAAATTTGTGGCTATTATTATTATGTTTGTATCTTGCGTTTTGCTGTAAATGTGGATTTAGGTGTAAGTTTTTTTATTTTAAAGAATTGTAGGTAAGTACATATTCCGCATTAATTTTAAAGTTATAATAAATATTGTAGACCTTTCTCTTAGCTCACCACGCCTACGCCATTGGGCGGACCGCAACACCTTGAAAAAAATTAAAAGTAGCCCTTGCCCTGGAAAAGTCTGTCCACTCTTGGTTTAGACGAAGAAATAATTGTTTATTAAATTCTTATTCCCATCTTAAAAGTCACTGTTTTTAAATTTTGAGACTTTTTTTCAATTATTTTACGTACTTATATGATACATAATGAAAATATAAAATTGAAACTTATTTCAATATGTGTGTTAAAACTATTCAATCATAACACAAAACAAGTAATATAAAAAAAAATTTTAAGTCAGTTCCTACTTTGAATGGGTGAATAGAAAGTATTTTATTAACGATTGAAAATTTGAACGATATATATATATATATATATATATATATATGGAGAGGGTAAACTAATAGTAGAAATTGAAAAAAAGAGCATGATTTGCCTGCATTGTTGTCCCGGTTTGGCTAGCTTGGCTGAAAAATCGGTTTTCAACGCCAACTTTTGTCATTGTTTTAACAGTTACGTTGTTATAACGATGGAGACGAATCTAAGTTGAAGTGGAAAACCGGTAATTAATTTAATTTAATTAATGAATTAATATTTGAAAAAACTGTGTTAACATCAAGTGTCATCTACTACAAGTTTAAAAAAATTTATTTGAACTTGATTGGATGAATAGAAAGTATTTTATTAACGACTGAAAATTTGAACAAGATATATAAATATATATAAAAATAGGGAGAGAGTGAGCTAATAGTAGCAATTGAAAAATTCACATCAATATCTTTTTTGGTAATTTATTTTTTTAAAAATTTGATCACAATTTTAGCAAAACTTTTCGTCATTCCCTATTTGTAAATTGGTTATCAGTCCAAGTTCTATGTTTCATATTTTTCTCCTAATACATACTGTAAGACACTATTCCAAGAGGCAGGGGGTGTTAAAAAGCACAACTTCCGATAAGAAAGGAATTTCTCAAGTGTTAAACACTAGTTCCAGAGAGAAAGCAAGAAAAAAACTCTCCCTCTTAGAGTCAGGAGGGAAGAGGTGACGTCAGACAGCTGAGTGAAACTGATATCGGTTCTGCCCCTTTTTTCAATCCATTATGAGGATGAGAGCCCAAATTTCAAGGTAATAGCTCGACTCCTCGTAGGGGTTACTGAATCATACAATGATAAGGATGTGGAAATAAATCACTGCGATCAAAACAATCATACTTGTGAAGTGGATGGAGAAGGATTTGCAAAGCTACAACGTAGTACTGATAAATAATAAAAATTACAAGCATTTGAGTTATAGACCGCAAATTGATGCGATAGATAAATTTTCCAATTCATTCCTTTTCTACATGTGTATTCTTCTTTTACACATTTATGAATGAAATAACCATTTCTTTTTTTCCCGTTGTAGTTCCTGAGGTCAAACACGTGCAAGAACTATAGTAACATGCATGCTTAAACACGTTTTTTACCTGAGTAGTTGGTAAAATGTTTCTCATACAAAACATCGCGTTCAAGATTTCTAAAACAACACTTAGTAAATAAATTTTTGCAACTATCAATGGATTCATTGTTCTCTCTCTCTCTCTTTCAGACGATAAATCAATTGTTTATCGTGAAGATCTGACATATTCATCCATATCTACTTGGTTGCAATATTTGTGTAATAAAAATCATCAATGTGGACAAAAACATAATTATTCCAGTTGCCACCAAAAGTTAAAAGTCAATACTGAAAAAGAGTTAACGAATGTAAACGTGTTTTACCCGAGAATTTTTGGAATATTTTTAAAGTGAAAGTTTGATGGGTCGGACACAAGATTAAGACCCACTTATCAAAAAGAATCCCTGTAATTTAAGGAGGGGGGGATTTTCCCCCCATTTCCTGTCAGTCATGCACATGTGATTTTAATTGTTTAACTTTTGAAGCTTTTTTAAGTTTCCCCTTTTTGCTTTTATGCAAAAAGAAGAAAAAAATTCACACAAATGATACAAAATTAGTTTAAGAATCCGAGTTCCAGAAAAATTCGCAAAATTCTCTTTCATTTATTGGGATGTCTGAATGCATACGATCAATGTTGCGAGTTTGGCCTCTAGGGCATGAAACAGATAAGTCGACGAAAGTGTAAACGGATTTTTTTTTCTCGTTCATTTTCCAAACAAAAGAATTTGCAGAAAGTATGAATAGCATAGATATAAAACAAGAAAACAAATGAATAATATATATATATATATATATGGAGGGGAGAGGGTTCAACCCCAAGGACGTCTTAAGGCAGGGGCCAACTGGGCCCAGGGCCTTACCCTCGGTGGGGGGCCTCGTTTTGTACCGACTCTGTGTTAATAAGTTCATGATCAAGATAATTTTAATGGTTAAACATTATTCCTGTACATATTCTCTGAAAAACAGGGAATTTCAAGCTGCATGTAAAAAGGGGTAAGACTATATCATTATGTACTGAACCGTTGTCCATATCTAGGCCTGGACCTAATACCAAAAATCATTCAACTTATTTAGTCGAAATGTGGCCATCGGTCAAGCTAGTTTGTGTCTCGATTTTTGAGATGGTGAATTTAATTTTAGATAAGAAACATAACGGGCTCTTGATGCGTAAATTACTTTGGATAGTAGCACAGCTTTTTGATTTTAATGTATGTCTTACTAACGACGGACCTCGTAATTTTGAACTACGGTCAAATCCCAAGAACACCTGAGCTGGCACCCCCTCTTCACACTTCCAAATCACGTAAACAGTAACGACCAGAGCAAAGCAGTTGAGCAAATGCAAAAATATATTTAAACTGGAATCTGCAAACTTTATTTCAGTCGACTCTCGATAATTCGAAGTATATACTCAGTGCATTGAAAAACTCTTGAAAATTCGAACTAAAACAATACATTTGGATACACTCAATAATTCGAAGTATACTCTGTGGCTGGCCAGACTACAACACGCGATAATTCAAAGTTATCTTATTAAACTCTCGACAATTCGAACACTCACTATCATGTACAGTCCTGTAGCAAACAGGTTGAAGATTACAAGTTTTGTGTTGTATTGTCTCTGCGTGTCTCCCCTGTATCGTAGCCCTTCAATGACCATCTGTCTGCTATCCCTTCTTAGTGTTTTCCAGTTCATCAGGTGAAAATCACTTTCATTGCTTTCCTTCTTCAAGTGGACAATAGACCAACCACACCTGTTGTCAGCCGTCCATATCTTTTGTTTAACACGTGGCCTTGCTACACATGTATTCAGAAAGGATGGTCCTCTATTGATAAGAGATGCGTAGGACTGTATGAATGTATTCTTTTAACATACAGGACTTTCAACTTCTGTATTATTTTTCTGTGTACTTTTTAAAAATTACTTTAAAATAATTTTATACATATGTACAACTGTTGTTTTATTACATAGTTTCAAATTTTAAATGTGATAGAAAAAAAAACTCTCTTCCGAGTATTTTGGAAGTTTTTTTCTACTCTGTTGATAATTCGAACTCTTGATTATTCGAAGTTTTTCATTGGTCCCTCCAACTTCGAATTATCGAGAGTCGACTGTATATCATTAAAATTTCCATTTCATAGGAAGAAGTACTTTATTTAGTATTATGTGAGACATTACAAGACCGCAAATTTTATTCATCTCGCATTAAAACTGAAATACATAAGCAATCAATAGGTCATCAAACTGAAAAATTGTGAGATTCAACAGCACAACCTAAACATATATTCTTGTCAAACTGGTAAAACAGTCGGACCCCGATTTAACGAATTTTTCTCTTTCGCCGATTAAAATGAAAGCAAAAAAACACTATTTCACGAATAATATACCCCGAGTTAACGATTTATTTTAACAGCAGAACATTTTTTTTTATTAGTTTGTATTAGAAAAAGTTGGATTTTTATTCAAATGACGTATTTCTTTTATCCGGAACAGGAAAACACTTTTCTTGAATGTCGGAAATTTCAACGGGAAAAGGTAGAGATCATTATTAGACTTTACAGGGGCAGATGAGTCATGAGTGTAACCTATCGTGTGAGCTCTTGAGTAGGACAGGAACTTCCTTTCTTATCTCATACTAATCCACAACGCTGGGGGTATTTTAAGCTTTGAACGATTATGATACATTTGATGACCGATTGTCCATCTGAGCGACTGAAGTTGAGGAAATTGTTGATTGGTCGGAGCCAATGCATAGCGATTCTAATGCATAAATTGACAACGAAACTTCTATCAAAGCAGTTACATTTTCTGACAGTCGTAGTGCCATCCAACATCTTTCTAACTGGCATAAAGTGGGTGATAACACAGGAGTGGCTATTTTGGAGAAACTAAAACGCCTTTCATCTTCTCGCGAGATCCATCTACACAATGGGTTCCTTCGCACATTAACATCGCGAGCAATGAGGTTGCTGATGCCCTAGCAAAAGATGGCACAGCTCAACCCTCTAGGAACTCGGCCTCTCTCCCCTATTCAGAACTGTACTCCAACTATATTAACAAGCTATGACCTATTCCTCCTGCTCATCACTGGTATGAGGCTAAGCGCCCTGTGTGGTGGTTCTCTTTACCTTCAATGCAGCAGGCAGGAACAAACTATTCTATTTCGTTTCCGGAGTAGCCACCTTCGAACTTTGACTTTTAAAGATGGAGACAAAGTTTTTCCTGCTTGTGTTAGATGTTCTGCCTGCCATTCATCCCCAGAATCTTTTACTGAATAAGATCTATTTGAAGATCCTCTAATGGTGTTGTGGATTTATTGAGAATGAATGAGATTATGGACTTTGTCTAGCTTGGCTAGACATGGAGATGAGCAACAACACATTTTCTAATGTCTTACATTTTTGGAAACTGTGAACAAATGCAGGAAGATGCAAATGATAAAGCATTTTTTTCCCCTCTGCATAGAGTTGAAAAAGAACTTTTTCTAGTCAGGAATCAAAAAGATTTTCAGTTAATAGGTGCGTAGTAATTCGATAATGGTATTTTTAACAGTTGAATAAAAAAAGGTGTGCAATTTGTAAGTGAGGATATTTTATGTGTAGTTGCTTATTCCGAATTTCCAAAAGGTAGGTGGGGAAAAAAAGTTTTTTCTTTGAACCCTGAAAAACGAAAGAAATGTTCGGTTCCGATGAATACGTTCATTAGGGGTCCGACTGTATTTCGAATATTTTTTTAAAACGATAAAAAAATATCCCCAAATTATTTTTATTTTTTCCCTAAGATACTGTTTGTTTCGTACTACCTGCATGTAGGGAAAAAAGTCTTCCACTTTTGACCATTTCTTTTTTCTGCCTCAAAGAAAACGTACAGGGAACTCTTTGCGGATGTGATGTCATCGGTCCTTTTTGGAGTTGTAGCAACACTTGCGGTCAATAAATCAAAGTGAAAAACAACCCCATCCTCTCACGGGGTCAGGGGAACGCCTTGCTCTTTTAACTTCCACTTGCAAGACGATGGTAAGCTGTCGTGGGGAGATCGATTCACGAGCAAGTGGCTGCGATGTGACCAGTGCTCCTGAATTGGACCACCCTCAAGTTTCCTGCATGTTGGAACAATTCAAAATTCGAAGAAAAAAAATGGGTCAAGATTTTGAAGAACTGTTATTGAAATGATTTGACTGGTTACGTAACAAAATGATTTATTATCGCCTTGAAGTATTGAATAAATTAAAAAATGTGTATGTGACTCATGGAAAAAATATTTACTTCAAGGGAAAATTCAACGTTTAAATTTTCGACAAAATGAAATGTCCTATGTTCCTAAGTTTCCTCACACGCATTTATTACTTTTAACATTATTTTTTCTTACTTCGTAGAATCTTCCTTAAAGCTTACTAATTGCTGCCTTTTTTAAAAAATTTCTCGCAAGTACGATTACATCAAAATTTAAAGGAAGGGAACCTTTTCAAAATATTTATCATAATTTATCAACAAAGCCGTATTCCGTAATTTTTTATAAATTAATTTTATTTTAAATATTACTAATTGCGGTTTTTCAATGGTAAAAAATAATTGTAAGTAAAAGTTTACCTTCTAAAAAATAAAATACATAAACAGTCGAACCTTCATGTAACGAACCTGTATCTATATTGCAAATTTCTCTATTTTGCGAACTTTTTCCCTAGAATGAAGAAAATTTTACTATTTTCTTCGTAATATAACCTCCATATAGCGAAGTGCATTTTCTGTTTATCAAACTTTTTCTCCTGTGATTTATTTTTCTTCTTTCTATTTTTAAAATATTCTCCCTTTTAGCTTATTTTATGGTAATCAGTGAACTTGGAACTAGTTTTAATAGGTGCCTAACTCACCTAGAGCACTGAAACTGCGTAATTTTTCAAGCAAAAAACTCAAATAAACTTAACAGTTTTTATCAGTAATTAAATTTAAGGGCGCATGTGGTAATGTATGTTTAAAATTATTTGTAAACTTAAAATTAGAAAATCTCGTTAAAAAATTCATTAATTTTAATGTAAAATTATTTTTTAAAGTTGAAAATACAGTTTATTTTCTGGACAATATTTTTTTTATTTGTTTTCTTTGCAGATTTCTTTTTGATGGGTAAGCTATAAGTATAAAATAAATAAATATTAATTTACAAAAAAAATTAATAATTATTTTTTTTAATTTTTAGCTTATGAATTTAAAACCTGCTTTATGGGGTTTCTAAAGTATATTCAAAGATGAATCTTTATTTAACGAATTTTCCACACAAAGAACTTATTTTCGAGTTTTACCGACTACATTAAAACAGGTTCAACTGTATTTACTTTTAACTGTTTTAATAATAAAAAAAAAAATTAAATTGGGGGGGTCAGTGAAAATGTTGAGGAGAATTTGCAAAAATTAATGAAAAATACACTAAAAGAATTGACAAGAAATTACTCACGGATTAAGCGATTTTGCAACAGGATTACGGATTACCAGAAAAAAGTTCTTTGAAATTTTTCTAAACTACCAAAAGGGTTTACATGTGTATTTGTGTTCGCTACAACAGACAGTAACACATAAAAACGAATAGACATTTGAAACAATAAAAAAAATGCATCGTATTTTTTTAAAAAACGCTATGGAAAGAGGGAGGAGGAGGAAGAAACTAGAACAATATTTTTAAAACTTGATATATTGTAAAAATATTAAAATTTATTTCTATTTCATCGAGTTATACAAAATTTTACTTATTAAAAATAAGTTTACGACTTCTTTTTCCATAAAAAAGTTGTTTATGGCACACTTACATAATTAATATCTAAATAACTGAAATAAATCCTCAATTGTACCATATAAAATACATTCACATCCCATACTTCTATATCGTAAAATGTAATTATTCTTCGTCATACTTGGATAATAAATCTTGCAGGACTAGTGGCGCACGAAGGGGGGGGGGATCATTGGGTCCGGACGCCCCCCCCCCAAAGGCCTCGATTTCTTTTAGATTGATAAATTATTAATTTTATTATTGAATGCTAATTATTTATTCAATAATTAATTTTTTACTGTTTTTAATTACCAAAAATCGACAAAATCAAAAGAATATGTTGGGCGGCGTATTGGAACATGATACGAGAATGGTGGACTTTTGACCCTGGACCCCCTCTTGAAAAATTCTTTTGTGCGCTACTGTACAGGACCATTAGGCCTGAAAGAGCAAATATTAACTCGTAAATGTCTAATTCAGTTTGCTTAGGTGTAAAATCAGTGGCATGACGGAGAATATTGGGGACCCCCTGCAAACTCAGGATTTGGGCCCCAAGCCCAAATGCGTACTTAGCGTCAGACAAACTTTGGGCTCCCGTAGAGTCCATGGGCTCCTCCGCAATGCGGGGGTGTACGTTACACCACTACGTAAAATTAAAAACATTAGAAAAATATGCAAAATTGTGTAGTTTTTTTGGGTTCAAACATACTTTAATACTGCATAAAATCAAACTAGCCGAATAACATAAAATATGTGAGAAAACACTGTAATATTTTATAACACGATACAATAAGTTGAGATAATGACAGAATATAGCGACATTTTTTTGTCCTTTAGGCCTAGTTGATTTGACAACTTTTTTTTCTCTAAATGTTTCCGTTTACGTAATAGCGTTCGGAATACGTTCTATTTTGACATTCTGTTTAAAAAATTCAAATAAGGTTGTAATTAAATACGACGAACACCAATTTTAAAAGGGGGAGGGGGATGTGTGTTTCCCTTAATCATGAAAAGGTTAATCATCGCTGTGTAAATTAAAACACGTTCATCTTTTTCCTTTTGCATCAGACATTTTTACATCTATGCATAAATATATGAATCAGTTCTAAAATTGCATCTTAATCCCACAAAGGTACTCAAAATTCTGTGTTTTACAAGTAAAAACAAGAGAAAATAATTAACTAAGTTTTGCAGTCCCGAAATGAGAGTTTTTTAGAACTAGCATGAAGCTCCTACACACGAGCGTTTCTGAAAACACAAAAATAGCTCCCTAATCTTTTAAAGTGTTTCGCCGGAGACGCATTCAAGTTCTAGCTCGATATAGCAATAACTTATCGAATGTTAAGGCCTGAAACGCACCCGCTACAATTTTCCTCAACTTTTACAAGATAAAAAAAAGCGCCGAGTAAGCCACGTGAAGAAGAATTTTGTTTATTTATATATGAACGGTGTTTTTTTTAAAAACTTTTTATGAGTTAATTATTTTACACTTATCCAAAACAAAGTATTTGAATGATATAATTGAAAATCACAGATAAATTAAAGTGATAGAAGTTAACTATCTCATTTAAATTAAAGAATTCAAATAAATTAAAGCAAATTATAAATTAATTGTATTAATAAAAAATATACGAAATTTTTTTCTTTTATTTTGTGAATATTTTACGTTAAAATCGCTCTTAACAGAAGCTTGTAATGAAAGAAATAAGGTGCCAAAAGAAATTTTCTCTTCAGAAAGTTTACAGGTTAAAAATAAGTTAAAGTACTGAAATTATAAGGGATATTTTTTCCCTCCTAAAACCTTGTTTTGAGTTTTTGAAGTTTTGTAAATCCCCTTTATCGCGCTCTTTCTCTCTCTAACGTCTTTTTGAACACGTGAAATATTCAATAAGCACTCAATTCTTCTCTTAATAGTTCAAAGCTTTTTATTTCTGATTAATTTTTTTGTGTGATGAAATACAAAACATCTTATACAAGGGAATAGATTTATGCAAAAAAATAAATATGCAGTACATTAAAAATATATGTAGCTTTCAATACTACAATATAAAAATTAAAGTATATTAATGTAGAAGTATTTCTTATCACAAAAACTATTATGAATTTAGATGGATTTCTTTCAGCATGGGGCAAAGAAATGATGCTAAATGAAAAGAGAACTGTAATAAAACATTATTCTTCCCCCAAAATCGGAAAAAATTGAAAATATCAATAAAACACGAAATAATTGCTTAAAACTTTCCAACTGCCTGCAATACTTTTAAAGATTTCATACTATTATATATTATTTAACTGTTTTCATATGTTCACATAGGAGTCCTTATTTAGTAATAAAACATACGAAACACATGAATAAAGCCTCTTGTGTCAAATTCAACGCTTCTAGGACTTCCGGAGAACTTGCAAGCACTGTTTTTGTATCTTGCTCATAATTCACCATTATTTCTCGATGAATAGAGTCGAGGAAAAATTGGGTTTTCCCTTTGGATAGATTTCACAGATCTCTAATTTCAATGTCACATTAACATAAATAACGTTGCAGAATACGGGAACATTTTTTATTTTTTTCGATGGTAGGCCAAAATATGATTTTAAATGTGTAGCAGAAGAAAACTTTTATATCTACATCATAACGTCTTTGGTCAGAGGTGTACACGGATTACTTGCATGGGAGGGGGTTGCATTTTAAAAAAGAAAACGTAAGCACAAAAGCACTGAGACGTAATTTTTATGCTAAAAAGTAGCTTTGTTTATGGGAGGTTTTTGTGTTAGAGGCGTAACGGAAAATATTAGCCCCCCCCCTACAAAGTCAGGTTTTGCCTTTAATAGTTTATAAATTGGGAAAATACATACTTAGCGGTAGTCAGGCTTTGGGCCTCCCCACAATGCGGGGGTTACGGGGATGTACGTTACGCCACTGGTTTGTGTCCCCAACCCCCAGCTTGTGTACGTTACTGTCTTCTGTAACTTATTTCAAAAACAGCATAAAAAGGAAATATTTTAAAGATTACGACACCTGATTTTTGTATCTTTCAGTTTGACATTCCCTATTTCAAAATACATCTAAATAAATAAGTTTTTTTTTTTCAAATGCACACTTTTTTTAATCAGTGCTTAACATCGTACATCAAATAAAGCGGCCACGGTAGCCAGTAGTCATGGTCACGAACTCGTGGCAAGCCAATCGCAGATTTAAGTCCTGATGCACATTAAATCTATCAAGGCTTAGCGTCCTCAAGTTGGCGTGGTGTGCAGGTTTGGACAAAATGGAAATATGTGATGAAAACAAAATGTGAGATATTCACAATAGACTAAATTCATGTGACGTCATAGTCATGTGATAAGGACAAGCGTGTTTTCAGCCAATCAGTTCATGCCCTTCGCTGTTGACAACTTTTGCTTTTTGCAGATTATTTTTAAAAATATATATTAGTAAACAATAACAACACACATAGGTAAATAAAATGCACTTGGATTGAGTTAAAATTACACATCTAATAAAAGCATTTTTTTTAAGCTTTGAAAAACTTTTCGAAGAATCTTCATATTTGAACATCTTTATCCAAATATCAGATCTGAAATTTCATTTAAATAGCTCTAGCAAAACAGTGAGTAATCCTCAACCTTTTTTTTTTTTTTTTTTTTTTTTTTGCGGTACACTTTTAACAATTTCAAAAAATTTGGTGGTACACTAATAATAAAATATGTTCAAAAGAAATGTATTCATCGATTATGCACTATGTAAAATATTTTATGATAATAATTTTCAATGTTAAATAAAATAATGTATTCGACAAAGATAACAAAATATCTATTGAGTAATCAATTACAAATTTAGTTAAAGGAAATACATTTAATAAGAAATTTGACCTTGACGATTTTTGATAATTTCACTTATATTTGGTCGTAAAAATGATATTGCCACTCTCATTTCGTCATTTATATTTAAAAGTCCAACTTATTTTTAAAAAACCCTTGTTGATGCTGAAAATCGGAATTCACGCAAATAAGATGTAGAAAATTGTTACAATATTTTAAAGATTTTTTTGGCTGTTATGAGACAGATTATCGCCTCAAATTTTAATATAAAAGGAATTAATTGACTCTTTTGGTCCATGCCTCGAGCCGATGAGAACATGATAAGCATCTACGAAAGGAAGATCTTAAGATTTATTTTTGGAGGAATTCAGGAAAATGGAAAGTGGCGAAGAAGATCAAGTTTCGAGCTCTATCAATCATATAAAGAATCTGACATTGTTAACTTCATCAAAATACAACGAATTAAATGTGCAGGTCATGTTGTCAGAATGGACGAAGACCGCACCATTAAAAAAGTCTTCACTGCCCAACCAATTGGCACACGAAGAAAAGGCAGGCTTAATCTTAGATGGATTAATGACCTGTAAAAAGATCTCCTAGTTTTGAGAACTAAGAATTGGAGAACACTAGCAGGTAGAAGGCTTCTTGAGAAGGCCAAGGCCTACCCTGGACTGTCGAGCCACTGAAGAAGGAAGGAATTGACTCTTATGAATGTTTTGAAATTAAATTTTGATTATAACAGAGCTATATTGTTTTTCCTCTTCATTCAAAGTTAACTGATATACAGACGTATCCAGTAGCGCACACAGGAATTTTTCAGGGGGGGGGGGGTCCAAGGTCGAAAGTCCCCTGTTCTCGTATCGTGCTTCAATACGCCGCCCAGCATATTCTTTTAATTTTGTCGATTTTCGGGAACAAAACACAGTAAAAAGTTAATTAATAAATGAATAATTAGCGTTAATTAATAAAATTAACTATTAAAAACAAATACTTAATGAATTTTTACGTACTATATACATAGAATTATAATCAATCGAAAAAAATTCCAAGGGCTTTTGGGGGGGGGGGGTCCTGATCCCCAGGACTCCCCCCTTGTGTGCGCCACTGGACGTATCCGCTATCACAAATGGATTACGAACCCACACAAATGTTTTTATATTTATCAATCCACGAAAGGATAAATTAAATATTCCACAAATACCCTTATTTTATTTCTATAAAATGACCAGATGATTGGGTTCCGGATTTAATTTTTTCCCTTCAGAGTGTAATTAGTAATCTTAAAAAATTTTGGCGGCACAGTGCTTGATAATCACTGTAGTAGAACAAATATAATTCTAATGTCAGTTCTGAACTCAATGGGGGACACGTGACTGTATTTATCACGTGATCGTAATGAATTTTTAGCCCGTTCAAATTTTAAACTTATCTTATGATTAATTACTCCTATTCTACACCGTTAACATACCAACTTTTAATGTGTGTAATACTTTACCAGTCTTACATAATTTTTTTTTTTTCAAACATGATCGCCCATCATTACGGGTCTCGTAAGGTTCCTCCAAAAACCAGATAAAAAGTTACTTTCATGAAAGAAAAAAAAAAACTGGATGCATAAATGAACCTCCCATTCGCTGCAGACATAAAAAGAGATGATTTAATTTCTTCTCGTGTTCATCTCGCTCAGATTTAATGAGTAAGGTTTCAAAACAGCGTCAGTTCAAGGCTCCAACGAAAGAGTAGGGCTCTCTTCTCTCGTCCACGCTTCATATACTTCTACATAAATAAAAGATTCGAGTTAAAAGTTATCTCCGCTTTCTCTCCTTTTTTATACAATTTCCTGCATCTTATTTCAAAGATATTTGCGCGTGGAAGATTCAGTTACCCATCCGACACCTCAGCTTAATTTACAACTCAATATGTGTGTCTTGATCGTTAATGCGATGAGGTCATACATCATCGTTTTTTTTTCCCTTCTCTAAGTACTAAAATGTTGTTGGTTTGATTGTTTTTTTTTATTTGCTAAGTCGCGTGTACCGTCGTAAATTTGAATGTAAAACGAGTAATCACGTTTCCATCGAGATTTCATTTCATGGGAATGGCAAAGACTCTTTTGTCAACTGTTACAATTTATCTGTTTTTCATTTTACGATTTGAAAATAATGAACAGATGAGTGAACTTATTCTATACTACGACAGTTGGGAAATATGGCAGGATTGTTTTATATAAACATCTTAATTTTTTATACATGTAACAATGCATAGAAGGCAATAAAAAATATTGAAAAAATCAATACAAATTTTTATTAGGAGAAACAAATAATTTGCTCTATGTGTGAGTATATCGAAGGGTAACACAAAAGGTGAGTACAGTCCATAGGTTCCCGAAGATTACAGAGAATGTAGTACGGGTCACATTAAGAACTCTTAAATGTAAATGCTTAGTACGGCAGTCATGACCAGCAGCAAGGTGGAATTCTGCTACAGCTTTCTTTCTAGGTCAGATCGAAATATTTTGAATATCATTCCACCAGGATTTCTGAGAGTTCTTATTTGATCATTCTTTTTTCAAGTTTTTCTTAAAAAATGATCTAATAACTGACTTTGTACTGTGAAAAGGTACTTCATCATTAGCGGTTTGACTAATCGTGGCACCTTTTTAGCCAACACACACAAGTCGGATTTTTTTCATTTCCCTCCACCCCGCAGGGGTGCAGCGTAGATCTACCTCAGTGATTCCCAAAGTGGTCTATATAGACCCCCAGGGGTCTACGCCAGCCAAAAGTTAATTTGGGGGTCCATGAGGTGTAAGTGGGGGTCTATGATAGTGGATCTCATTAAACTAAACCATGACTAAAAAGAATTTATAATCATGTGGAAAACAAATTTTACCTATTTAACAGATTTATTTACTAAATTTAAAGAAATTAATTTGCATTTACAAGGTGACAGCATAAATTTCATTAAAGCAAGAAACATTTTAGCTTCTCTTTCCTGATTTAAGTTAAAGAAGTATAATACCGTAAGTCCCGAATTTTCTAAATTTGTCACCGACATTCTGAATTCAATGAATTCGTATAGTCTTATTGAAAAAAAATGTCACATTTAAATAGGAACTGATCGTAATAAACATTAACGAAGATCTTAAAGTTTAGAAACGGATGCCAGCAATTTTGGCTTTAAAAAGTCAAACCTGTTATTTGTCTCGACTTTTGGAATATCGTGAGGTTTTTCATTGCTTTTCCTAGTGTGAAGGAGCTTCAGTGCGGTTTTAATCTAAAAAAAAAAAAAAAAAAAAAATGGACACTAACACAGAGGAAATTTAAGGTTAAACCAGACAAGATTAATTCTAAATGTTGAAAATTTGATGTTGTAGTGCTAGAGATTCCTTCCTCCCTTTAAAATCATTTGTTTGTTGTTTAGTTAGTTCATTTAACAGTTGCATTTATTAACTTTTAATTTAATTAATTAACATGTGCTCTTTAAATTTTAAACACTATGCTTCATTACAGTTAAAAAAAAAAATTTAATTCTTTTAAAGTAGGAGTAGTAGTACCAGCTGTCAAAAAGACATTTAAGTTGATAAATTTGCAAAAATTCAATATTAATTAAGCAGGGGTCTACCCCAAATCGAAAAACATGGCAAGGGGTCTATGAGACAAAAAAGTTTGGGAACCTCTGATCTACCTTCCTCGTTGGTGCACCTTGGTAACGCTTTAGCGCAGAGGTTCCCAAACATTTTTGCCTCATAGACCCCTTGCCTTGTTTTTTGTTGGACCCCTGCTTACCTAATATTGAATTTTTATAAATTTATCAACTTGAATGTCTTTTTGACAGCTAGTTTTGAGCTACTTTCTATAAAAGAATGAAATTTCTCACTGTATTGAAGTATAGGGTTTAAAACTTAAGAAGCACATGTTAATTAATTAGATTAAAATTTAATTAATACGTAAAGTAGAAACTGGTAAATGCTTTTAATGGGAGGGATGAATCTGGTGCTTCAGTAATAAATTTTCAACATTTAGTACCAATCCTTTCAGGTTTAATCCTAAATCTCCTCTGTTAGTAATGACTAGTCCCCCCCCCCCTTTTGTTTTGTTTTGAAGATTGGCAACTGTTTTAGAGATTGGTGCTGAAACTCCTCACTAGGAACAGCAATTAAAAATTTTCTCATAATATTCCATAACAGGTATGTCTTATTAAAGCCAAAATTGCTGGTATCTGTTTCTAAATTTAAAATCTTCGTTTGCACCTATTCCGGTCAGTTCCTATTGTAATTTGAATCTTTCTTTTTCAATATGACTATATGAGTTGATTGTGAGTATGGTAATACAAATCGTAGTCAAATCATTCTCAAACCTAGTTTCAAAATCTGAATAAAGGGCATTTATAAATGCTGAATGTAGATTAAAACGTCTTGACGGATTGTCTGTGACAAATTGAGAAAATTCACGACCTCTCAATCTTATACTACTTTATCTTGATTCTGGAAAAAAAAACGCTGAAATATTCCTTGTTTTAATAAAACTTATGTTATCACCTTATAACTGCAAATTAACCTCATTAAATTTAATAAATAAATCTGTTAAATAGGTAAAATCTGGTTTCTACTTGATTTTTTTTAAAATTCAAATCAAGATCTGGCTTAATTAGAGCCACTATGATAGACCCCCTTTTACTTCTCATGTACCTGAAAATTATTTTTTTCCTTAAGTAGACCCCTTGCAAGTCGTCATAGACCCCAGGGGTCCACTTTAGGAATCACTGCTTTAGCGGTTAAATGATCTTCACTTTCTGGCTTAGACTCCTGACATGGACATCTTAGGGCTTTTTGAGGCCCTAAGCCCAGAGAAATCTGAAGATTTTTGAGACCCTGGGCCCTTATGCAAAAATAGGCCCTACCTGAGGTCTTTAAAAGTAGACAATGTATAGCATTGTCAAATATTCGTTCAAACAGTAATTTGAAACAAATAAATGTGAACGACTCACCATCTCAAAAACCTAGACACAAACCGGCTCGACCGATAACTGCATTTCGACAAAATGAGTTGAATTATTGTCTATGGTATTAGGCCTAGGCCTAGACATGGACAACGATCATCACATAATAATACAGTCTTACCACATTTGCCAGTTGACATACAGTTTGAAATTCCCTTTTTAAGGAGAATATGTACGGAAATAATATTTAACCAAGATTTTATCCGGATCATGATCTTATTAAGACAGAATTGAGAACAAAACGAGGCCCTGACCCCTGGCCCATTTCACCCGCGGGGTGTAGAGAACACCCCAAACTTTTAACACGTGTATTTAAATATTAAAAAAAAATTTAGTCAATTATGATACATTTTTATAAAGTACAAGTTGTTTTTTGTATTATACAAATAAAATTATTAAATTTATTGCATAAAAATGAGACTAACATTAATTTAAACTAACCTATATATACAAAATTTTCATTTTAAAGTACATTAACTTTATATTATAGCCGGAGTGTAGAGAACACCCCGCGCCGGGTTAAGACGTCCCCGATTCCTGAAGCAAGAGAAATATTTAGAGGCCAATTTTATATCATGAACTAGATGAGGAACTGGACTATATTAAAACACAAGTAAAATAAATAACACAAAAAACAGGCAAAAGCTATAAGTGTCTTAATGGTTTAAATGTGTTTGTTATTTCCGAGAGGGATTTATTTTCTCTCTTTCGTCCGATATTCAGAATAGTAACGTGTTTATCAGTTGCAAGATATAATCTAAGACCTTTTGAAGTCAGTTTCTTTCTTTTTTTATTTGCCTTGACATCCTTTCAAGTTCAACAGCTGGACAATTACGCTAAACCCCACACAAGTAAAAAGAAAGGTGACACTTTGAGAACCTTTATAGGTCTTAGAAAAATAGAAGGGTCGTAGCGGCAAGCTGACCATAAACAAAGGTATCGTTTTCTCTCTTTTATTATTATCAGGGTGTGGAAGTGAGCGGTACTCCTTTTTACAAGAAAGTTAGAAACATAAGATAAACAAGGCTCACATCGGGGGAAATGGGTTTTGGGTAACATTCGAACATCGGAATCTAGAAAAATAGCTACTAACACATTCACAAGTACGTTGACCCCAAGAAGACTATGGAATTCATTTCCCGAAATCTTAGTCTAGAGAGCACTCTAAAAAAAATAATTAAACTTTTAAAACACTTTTAAGATCAATAGATATGCTTTCTAAAGTTATATTTACGGTAATTTTTTTAACCATCACAATTTGTTGTTTCTAAGATTTATTTCTATTGAATTTATTCTTCTAATTTTTATTCCCGTATACTTTTAAATCAAGTGTATTTTGCTTACCTAGGTGCAATATTATACAGTTACAGTTATTATTGTTGTGGGATATGGAGTGACAAATGCTATCATCCCGTGCAATATTATTGTTCACAATTATGCATGCACTTCTGCAACTCGGGGCAGTCAGTTACAGTTAATTTAACAAGAGCGGTTCCAAAACTCTAATTATACACTAACAATTTTTTTCTTCAGCAAAGGTTTTGAATAAATTATTTATTTCTAATGTACTCGTTGAAAAATTTATAAAAAATTTCTTTTCATTAATAAAAGAAATTATGAAGAAATACGTTCTTGTTATTGAGTATAGATATATTTACCTATGTGTCAGTTGAATTAGAATTTACATATGAAGTTATTTTAACAATATTATATTAAAAATTATTTAAATGCAATTTTGACAAAAAAATTAAGAAAAAATTACATATTTTCAAAATATTCTCCTTTTATGAATAGCGTGCTGCAAACATGCACGCTGTAGCTTTAACTTGCAGACTAAAAATTTAAGTTTTTAAAAATTCACAATATTTTTAAAGTTACGATCAATTGAAATATCACACAAATCCCAGTTCGTATTCTGTGCAGAAGTCTTAGATATATACAGTCAAAATGTGTACTATAAACACATTTTCATAAAGGAAAATGTTTGATAATACGTCAATTATCTTCATTTTATGTCAAAATACAATAAATAATTTTAATATCGATAAACTCTTTCTTCTATATTCTAATTAACCGACCTAAATATAAAAATGATAGTTAAAAACTTTAAAACCTGTTTAAAGTTAGTGAACTAAGTTACATAACTTAATCTTTTGTCGCCAAATCTGGAATTAATCGCCAAATATAAAGTAAGTCTGAGTGAATTAGTCGCCAGATGCGGGATGGGATCCGAAAATGGGAAATTGTTAATCCTGATGATCCTGAACAGGACAATGAAACAAAATTGTTTAACTATTGTATTGTCATCGGTCCTGGACAAGTGAGCAAAATTTCGAATTAATCTGACTCTTCAAAGTAGGTAAAAATATTGAGTTCAAAGATTCCGTTACATACAAGTGAAGCCTATAAAAGGATGTAAAAAAAAGAATTAATTTATACGCTTTTACAAAATTACGCGGTTCCGAATGAATAAACCTTAAGGTATCCGACTACCCTAAAACTGTGAATTTTGCCAAAAATTGACTAATTTTTTTTATGATTTCATTTTATGGGCCCTCTTATTAGCTTCATAAAAATACAAAGTTTATCACTTTCCGTTTACTAGAACAAAAATTACAAGTGTTTTAGTAAAAGCAGATGTCATAACTTTAACCAAGATGTCATACTTTAAAACGCGTTTTACTCGAAATGTGATTTTTTGAAAATAATCAAATTTTTCAGTGATTGCTAAAAAAGTTTTGAAAATAATAAACTGAAATTTTTTCTGTAAGTTCTGTATAATAATAGAATTGTTTTAACCTTCAGATTTATCAATCACTGTTTTATTACAAAATTTACAGTCCCTTATGTGAATATAACCACTGTCTTTTTAAGCATTTTCATATAGTAACCGAGATAAAGTGCTGTAGTTTTTGTAAAAAAGAAAATATCTTTTATCCTGAAGGTCATTTCAAAATTGAATAATATAGCAACACATTTAGATTGAAAAAAATTGAAAATTTGTTCATAAACACCTTTGGTGCAGAATGGGCCGCGTTTATGCTATTTTTTGTCAATTTTTACCTATATTTTTTCCCATTTTAGTAATACAAATTCTTTTTCTCTTCTTAATTTTAGTACATTTTTCTTAAAATGCACTAAACAAATCTAAAAATAACAAAAAAATTCCCCTATCTCCTTTTATAAAAAAAAAAGTTGTCGCAATCAGTCGGATACCTTAAATTATTGTTTTCATGATTTCAAAAAAAAAATGATGCGCCACTTTAAAAATAATTCAGTTAGGCCTTTGAGGTATTCCAATCAAATTCAATTAAATTATTTCAAATAAAGCAATTCATTCTTAAGAGATTTTTTTTTGTGATATCAATCTATTAAATATAGCATTTTCTCTTATCTATACATTTCGATGAAATAACGCGATGTCTGGAAGTTGGACATAACAACCAATTAATAACAGAAATACAGATAAGATTCTTTTTCTCTTTTGAATACTGACCTCGATTAAATTCAGTCGGCTTCGTAAAGAACTCGGTAATGAAGCGTCATTTTTTTTATTTTCACATATATGTTTGATAAATCTTTTAATTAAAAAAACAAGATAACATTTTTAAACATGTTACTAATTTGTTAGGAAAAACAAAAACGTTTACATGATTTAATTGGCTGCGCTTCTTAATTATAGATCAGTATTTATTTATTTTTCAAATAATGACTTTTTAAATTTTTAATTGATCGTGAAGTTTAAACTATTATTAATATGCGGAAGAATAAATAAGAATGAATTGTTCCGAAAAAAGTTGATCAATTTGTTTTGTAATAATATCACTGAATCAGTTTAAATACTAGTGGTCGAGAAATTATTCAGAGAAAGTTTAATTATTTAAAAAAAACTTTTAAAATGGAATTACATCAATTTAAGAATTGTTAACATTTGTTTTTTAACACTGTGTTTCTATTCCTATTCTTGAAAAATCAATATATTATACAATTTAGGAACAAAATACTTTAAAAAATATTGTTCGTGCTCCCTCAAAAAGTACCAATATGCGAAAAATTTAAAGTGTCAAAAATACGGCAAAAAATTTTAACGAGTCCCCCCCCCCCCCCAAGATTGATTTTTTTCCGATTAATGTTAATTCTACGTATATAGTACGTAAAATTTAATTTTGTACAAATAAATTTATTTCATTGATTAATACAAATTATTATTTCAATAATTTACTTTTTGAACTGTTTTTTTGCTCCCAAAATCGACAAAATCAAAAGAATAAAGTTTTTCGGCTTTTTGAGGTATGATATGAGAATCGTGAACTTTCGACCCTCCCCCCCCCTCCTCCCCTTGAAAAGTTTTTGTGTGCGCCATTGTAAAAGTTATTTATTTTTTCCACATAATTATTGAACAATATATCATATATCTCGCCTCAATTCTGTATCTCCATGATTTAATTTTTGACGTGTTCTACAAGTTGGAACAGATTCCCCAAACAAGAGGGAAATACTCAAGTCAGTAGCGTTGAGTTACGAGTAATAAAATGGAATTTTTTACAACAGACCACCCCTGCGAGGACTCGAGTAACAGGAAGAAAGACCTTTCTGTTCTAAACAGAGCTGGATCCAACCAATAACCTCTCTTACATCATCACTGTGGAGCAAGCAAACTTTTCTAGCCGTAAAAATTTCTGCACCCTACTAAATTGTAAGCACGCGATAAACAGTTGCCTATTTAAGCTACTCCTTCGCTTAGAGGCGTGGCCATAATCCTTCCGTTTATTCACCGGCATCGAATATGAAGGCTTAATAGAACTATCTGAAAGAGTCGTTTGTTCCAATACTCTTCGAAATCCGTCTGACAAAATTCGAAAAGTGGACGAACACTGTTTGAAAACTGAATGGTTAAACTTGGAAATAACGGTCAAGGATTCGAAACCGAAGTTGGGTGAAACTTTTTTTTGGCTTGGTTATAGTTAGGAGAGTAGATTAAAACATCGGGTGTCATCCTCGTCATTTGGCATTGGTACAAAATTACTGCCGCCAATAGCACTCAGGTTGCTGCTTTAAATGTAATGCTCAATGAATCACTCAAACGTCTCATGGTTCCTTTACTACTTGATACATATTTTACCTTTCCATTTTCCCCCCGAAAATGACTCAATAAGAAACGAAAGGATTTTGAAAAAAAAACTACCTAAAAATATTTCTCACTCTGTATGTATATACAGTAAAATGCGTTTCACGCGAAAACGTGAAATAGTGGTTAATACGAAACAATACAATGGTCCCGACAGACTACTAGGTTTCTCTTCTGGGAATGAACAAAATACGGAAAATGCCAGCTGGATTGGACTGTCCTACTGTATCATCGGAAGAGTTAATTGCTGTAGATTAAGATAATGTATGGGCAGCCCAAGTTTTGGCAGACAAAGACGTTTTGGAGTTTGCTCAAAGCTCAAAAAATATCATCGATGCAGATTCCGACAACGAAAATACTACGAATAATGCAGCTCCTGTTCCCACGTCATCTGAAATGAGCGCTGGGGTTTAATTTCGATGCTGTAATAGGGACAAAAACTCCTGGTGCAAAACCAATTACGCAATGGTAAGAAATGCTTAAAGAAATAAGCACCGTTATGCAGAGTGTGAGTGATGCAACTTTTGACCTTGGTGGAAATTAGAATAGAATACTTGTTGCCACAAATACACCCTCATAAAAAGTATGGCAGTTCGTTGTAAGGCATACAAGCAGCAGTTCACGGTGCTACCAGTACACCAGGGGCGTAGCTACCGCCGTATCAATCATACGGGGCCCCCAAAATGTATCCCACTAATAGGGCTCTCGTTTTCTAAAAAAGGGCCCGGAAAAAACTTTGATCCAGAGCCCACTCAGAATTAGCTCCGCCAGTGGTCACACATATTAGACAAGACTTTTCCCGAGGTAAATGCTTTATCTCTGATGCATGATTTCACATTTTTTTTATATGATTTCTGTCTCAACTCACAATAAAAACCTTTTTACAAATTTTTATTTTGCTATTTTCCTTCTAACATTGTAATATGTCTCTTTACCAAATTTTGTGGCAATACAGTTAATAGTTCATCAGTTTTCACAGATTTTACGTTTGTGACCTAAATTTTGGACATGAGTTTAGCACTTTTCATGTCCCATTGCACTATAAATTATAAAAAATTTTACAAACAATTACAAAATTTAATTCTTCTAGAAATCCTTTTTAGCAAATTTTCCGATTACTATCTTAAGCATTTGGAAATTTAAATGTTACTGAGCTTTTTCCAAGACTTTTTTCCCTCAGATACCCGAGAAGCTAGATAATATTTCAGTTTGTGAGCATGTTTTTAATATTTTTTCTTATAAACCTGGTAAACATAATCAAATTAATTGCAACTGCGATGTCATATGAATTCAATACATATGTGTTCGATTACCCCTTACATCGCAGTCCCAACTTGCTACGAATTAAATATTAAATTAAATGAATTAAATATTTTGTTTAAAGAGATGAGAAGATATTAGTGGAACCGCGTATAGATCCGTCACACAAAAGTAAATTTTTATGTAGAGATGAGATCGTGAAAAATTACTCTTGAATCTAAGCTTTTCTTAAAATTTTGGAATCTGATTGCTTTTTGGCCAAAATATATAAAATTCAAATCTAAGTATTTTTTAAAATTGTCTCGAGATGGGGATGTATTTCTCTGAAATTCTTTAAGTTTTTGTCACTTATATGTGGAACTTTTAAATGAAATAGAAAAAAGGAACAAGTGTATCATTTTAGTTACTTGACCTTAAGATCAATGGTTTATATCTTTCAATTTAAATTTACTCTACAACGTTTCTTAATAATATCAACAAAAATATACATTAAAAAATGAATCATTTATATTCACTGCTGAATACTTTCATACATAATATATTTTAAATGGTGGAGGAGGTATCCTCTGTCCACCTAACGGTGGACCAACCCTCGTTGTACAAATTGAGAGTCGTGTTCACTCTTCGGGTAAAATCTTAATATCAGCCTTTCTGTCTGTGGAACCGTTCTTTGTTGAAATGAGAGCAGCTAATTCATTGCATGGTTTATTATAAACTATAGGACAGGGGTGGGCAGACTTTTCCAGGGCGCAGGCTACTTGTAATTTTTTCAAGGAGTTGCGGTCCACCCAGTGTCAGTGAAGCATACAAGGGCGGGGGAGGGGTCCACGCGGGTCCGGACTCTCTCTCATAACCCTTCATTTTTTTCCGATTCATTATAGTCACATGTATATGCATGTAAAATGTGATTAAGTATTTGATATTAGTAATTTTTTTTTTATTTATTAATGTTAATTATTTATTCAGTTTATTTTTTGCTGTTTTTTGTTCCCGACAATCGACAAAATCAAAAAAATATGTTTGGATGCGTATTGGAGTAAGATAGGAGAATGGTAAGCCTTCAACCCTCGACCCCCTTCCCTTTAAAAATTCCTGTGTACGCTACTGCCCAATGTGGTAGGTGTGGTGAGGTAAGGAAAAGGTTATTATAACTTAATAATAAGTACGGAATATGTGTGTGTGTGTGTACTTGTGTGCCTACAGAACTCAAGTAAAAAAACACCTTTAAAACCACGTTTGAAGCAAAACGCAAGATACAAACTTTATAATAATACCCTCAAATATAATTATATCAAATGTTACATCCATTATAAAACAATTCAAAATACATAAAAAAAAAAACATTTTTATCTAAAGTTAGTTTTGTTGTTATAGTCAGTAAAAGGCTTAGTCTACGTATTTTTAGCCAATCTTGAATTTTCCGTATATAATTACTAACTGATAACATTTTTAGGTGTTCACCCCATAATGTCTTGGCAGTCCACCGGTCGATCGCGATCGACGTATTGCCCACCCCGGCTTATCTAGGACGCATCACGACTTACCTCTGTACTGAACAAAACGTATCTGTAGGATTTGATCATCTCGTGTATCAAACATTCATTTATTTTTTCACGTTTATGCAAAGCCTCACCATCACCATAATTGTAAATTTGTCCTAACTATGGTTTTGCTCCTTTCAGTTACTTTTATTAATGATACCTTATGTATAAATACATTTATTACAGAAGCACGAAAAACGTTTTTTTTTTATAGAGAAAAATAAAACCAAATCTACCTAAGTAGTTTGCAAAAATAAGTATCTCTTATTTTCAAAAAAAAGAATGAACCAATATGAGATCTATTCTTTTCCTCACAGGAATTGTTATTAATTTAAAATACTTGGAAAATAACTAAGGAATTTTACATAGAAAATCGCAAAATATCTTTAAAAAGCATTTCCCTCCAAAAATATTATCTTATTTAAGAAGATTTCGTCAATAAAGAGTATGTTTGAGGAAACAAAAAAAAAAACATTTTTTTAACTTGACAAAGAAATTCTAAAATGTTTATTCAACTAATAAAGATTTTGAATCTTGTAATTAGTTATTCAAATTCTTTACACCAAGGGTTT
The DNA here is from genome assembly GCA_019973975.1 of Trichonephila clavata. Lineage (NCBI taxonomy): Eukaryota > Metazoa > Arthropoda > Arachnida > Araneae > Nephilidae > Trichonephila > Trichonephila clavata. The sequence goes on along the minus strand of BMAO01035495.1, from coordinate 107,268 downwards.
CAAACTCATGGCCCACAACGACCCCCTTTCTTACTAGTATATCGGCATACAATAATATATAATAAAAAATCATAATTTCTCTCGAAAAATAGAAAAGATAGTAACAGAGAAGAGATGTCAAATATCCAGACATAAAAATTAAATTTTTCTTCTTTCATTTTAGTTTATTATAATGTATGATTCGAAATAAACCAAAGTTTCTATGAATATTGATATTTTTTTACGGCCAACCTAAAGTCAAACCTTGATTGTTTGGCCCAAGTTAGCCTTTGAATTTGACACATTTGCTTTACACCCATAAAATGATAATGTAAGCGAGCCACATTTCCCCTTTAGTTTCACTGAACACATTCACCTTTTAACAAAGAACTGCCAACTAGGCGACAAATACATCGCTGTAGTATCTATAACTTTAATGTAATTTCTGCGATATTGTTATTTATTAGAATATAAGTATATAATTAATTTATAATCCGAAATATAAAACAATATGTGTTAAGATTTACAATACTTTTTATACACCGACATAGTACTCAACTGTAGAAACCTCATAACAATTAGTTTAATAAAATTGAATATCGTGAAAAGATAAAATAAAATCCTCCCCCCCCCCACACACAAAAATAAACTACTCGGATGTGTAATTAATATTATTTCATAAAAGGGGAAAAACCTTTTACGTTTATTAATAAACGAACTAGAAAAAAAAAAGGAAAGAAAAGTAAGAAATAAATTTAGAATCTAGTGGGGAAAAAATTTCTAACAACTGAACAAATATTTCTAAACTCAAATATTACGATTTCAAAATTATCATATTTGTTTAAAACAAAGTAATTTTTTTTTAAATAAAATTTTCTCTTCATAAGGGTATATGTGATACAAAGATTAGCAAAAATCCATACACACAACTTGCACTGTTAAATTACTTCACAGTTTGATACTTCGTCAATTATTTTAATTTCTTAAAAATTGTTTATTTACTTTTATTTATTGCTTTCACAAAAACTGCTATTGTTTTCAAATGAATTTCATGATGATGATATATAAGAACTTTCACAAATGGTAGTATATCTAGCAAAAATAAATATCTTTGGCAAAAAAAAAAAAAAGAATGTGGATAACATATCTTTATTAGTTAGCAGCTATTCATTCTTCTATTCTTTAATAAACGATAAACTAACAATTAAAGTTAACAACAAAAAAAAACCAATCAAAAACAGTAAATAATATATATTTATATAATACTAGTTTATAATTGATACCCTAACGAATAATGGTAATTATATCACTGTTGTATAATTGCTAAAGGACAATCGTTGAATTCTGTTACATAAAAGAAAAGTTATGTTTGACTTTTGACATAAATTATTAAATAAAAAATAAAATGTTTTAATTAAAAGAGTACATACATTATTAAAAATTAACGCCTTTCATCGAAATTTTTTAATCAGTACAATTGGTTTTCGATTCTTATTAATTGCTTAAGGCAGACATCAAGATATGGAAAAAAGTTTATATTTATCTATAGAGAAATATTTTTTTCCTTCTTACTTATACTTCTTTTGACCACGAAAAATAAACAAATACAGTAAAATACTTTTAACGCGAAAATGTTTAACATGAAATATTGGTTAACACGAATTAATACAACGGTCCCGGCAAAGTACTATGAGTTATCATGCATTTTTCTCTTAACACGAAACAAAAATCGCTTAACACGAAAAGATTTTTTTTTATTTAATGAAATGTTTGAGAAAGTTTCTGTATTATTGGACTGTCTGAATGTATCATCAAAAGAATGCGTTGATGATAATGTTTGTGCAGCCCCAATTATGGCAGACAAAGACATTTTGGAGTTTGTCCAAAGCTCAAAAAATATCATTGATACAGATTCTGTCGATGAAAATGAAATGAATAATGCAGCTCCTGTTCCCACGCCATCCGAAATGATTAACATTATGCAAAGTATGCGCAATTATTTAGACTTAACTGCCCAATGAAGAAATGAATAACTTAAATGCACGACATCGAACAATTTGTTGACAGTTTGAAGCTAAAAAAAAAGACAATGCAAAGAAAAATACCAGATTATTTTCCAAAAACTCAGTAAATGTATGTCAAAAAACTTGAAAATTGTGTATTGAATTTTATTTAGTTCATTGTTCAAGATATGTTTTTTTTAAGTATCTAAATAACCTTCAACGCGAAATTCTTTCAACACGAAATATTTTAGTCCCCTCAGTTTCGTGTTAAGCGATATTTACTGTACGGATAAATTGGGATCATTTTTCTTTTACTATTATTATAGGTATCAATGTTTCAACGTAATCATGAAATGACTAAAAAAAAAATCTCTCTATAATATTATTCAAATCCAGGATTACATGTGAAAAAGCGCACTTCTAAAGCTGTTTAGAAAAGAAAAATCACACAGAAATTGTTTCCAATAATGTAAAGAAAAAATATTTGCTTATGTCACTTTCAAGTGAAGATGAAGTCCGAAAAGTCTTCGAAAGTGTTTTAGCAAATAGAACAAGTATTTAAATTTTTCTGCTTATCTAATAATATGTAACTAAGGAATAAATTTCTAAAATAAAAACGTCTAACTTTTTTTCATTATTAGAATATAGAAACATTTATTGAAAAATCATAAATTTCACATTCCTATATTAATTTACTTAAATACGAAAAAAAAAAATCCTTTTATCCTCGATACAAATTTTATAAAATAGTTGGTATAACCAAAAACAGAAACCAAGTGTTTGGATTATAATCAAAATATATTGATTGCCTTTAGCATTTTCTTCTGTGTAAATTTAGAAGTTTATTATTTTTATTTACATTTCTTTATTAACATATAATTAGAATCTATTAGTTTTCATATTACTATTAACTTTAAACTATCGAAAAATTTTAATACTGGAAAAGCTGGAAAAATAAAAGAAAAACAAGAAATGAATTTCTAAATTTTAAGTTAGATAAAACGAATCACTTCACAACATTGTTTTAATTTTTTAAAAAGTTTAATTTCAGTTTAACAGCACTACACACAGTTGATCCGTAAATTTTGGAACAGTATTTACTCTTCTGAAATATTTGAGATCATAGATCTACATTCACAATAAAATTGTACTTAATCGTGAATTTTAATTTACAATCGGACTTCTATTTAACAAAGTCACTAAATCCCCCCCCCCCCCCAAAGTTTGTAGTGTAGAAAATTCGTTTAAGAGAGATTCACCTTTTAATATACTTTAGAAACCACATAAAACAAATTTTAAATTCATGAACACTATATACATATTATAAAAAAAAATAATTATTAACTTTTTTAAAAAAATTATAATATCCGTTTTATATATCTTTTCCATCAAAAAAAAAAAAAAAAATCTGCAAGAAGAAAAAAAATGTCCGAGAATACACTGCATTTTTAACTTCAAAAAATAATTTTATCATAAATTAATGAATTTTAATAACATTTTCTAATTTTAAGCCTACAAGCAATTTTAAACATACATTATTTTATAACCAGTAATTTAAAGCCTACATTACCACATGTACCCTTAAATTAAATTGTTGATAAAATCTCTTAATTTTATTTGAGTTTTTTGTTTGAAAAATAAATTATTGTTATAGGTGAGTAATTTTTGAGTTAGGCACCTGATAAAACCAGTTCAAGGTCATTGATCACCATAAAATGTGTTAAAAGAGAGAATAATTTGATAAGACCAAAAATAATTTGAAAATAGGAAGCACAGCAAATTTAATCATAAAGCAAAACTTTCGTAAAAAAAGAAAATGCACTTCGATATTTGGAGGTTATTTCACTAAGAAAATAGTACAATCTTCGTACCGGGAAAAGTTCGCAAAATAGAGAAATTCGCTATATAGAGGCTCGTAAAACGGAGATCCATTCGACTGTATTTTTATCATTTAAAAACTAAATCAACTTTAGAAAATCGGGTTTTTGTGGCATAATTAAATGACACAACATAATTGAAATACAAAAATAATTCAACTAGATTATGAATACAAAAAATTAGTTTGAAAAATTAGTATAAAAGCATATTTGTGTTTGCCATGATTCATTCATCACTCAGCAAAAAAAATCAAAAATTGTTACGATTTAGACCAAAAAACTCTTATTATCTATCAACATAACGTCCGACTTCAAACACAATTCTCTTCTTCATTACAGAAATGTAATATGAACTAAGTAGTTAAAAAATTAAATAAACGCTAAAAATGATAAATCTTGTATGATAAACAACCTTTTGAGAATCTGAAACTTAATCTAAATAAGAATCTCCATCTTTCAACAGCCTAAGAATAACATTTAAATATCAGAAGCTCACAGTCACAGCAAACGTGATTACAAAACCGTTATTTAAATATAAACGTTGTTAAAGTTTAGAGATATAGTGATACACAATTTGGTTTTGATTTTTTTTCTCTATCTAGCTATATTTCTTCATTTGTTTTATGTTTCAAGAAAATGACTTGAAAAATAAGCTGAACAAAATGCTATGCAAACTTTCAATAATTCTTAAATGTAAGTATTGCTCATTCAACAAAGTAGGTATTTACACTATAGATAAATAAAATAACTGTTTCAATAATGATTAAGAATAGCAATAGTAATCAAAATATGATTTCAATATTATGCAGCTTCTCTCCTTCTTGCTCTATTATACTTCCACCAAACTTCATTTACATGTAGTTCTTATTAAAAATTCATAGAAATATTCCAGATATGCAAAAATAAAAGATTATTAAGAGAGTTCTTTATAACTTAACTAATATTTAGATAAGATAAATATGAAAGTGTTAAAAAATGTGTTTTCTCCTAAAAACTTTAAGCAACAATAAAAAAATATGCCTTATGAATGATTTAAACATAATATAAAAACAATTATCAGTCTCAAATAAATCAATTTGATTTACAAAATTAAACCAATTTTATTTTTTACTATATATTTCAAAACTTATATATTTTAAAATAAAATATTAATCATACCAAGTAAAATAATACTCATATATTTTGTGTATATTGTAATGAGTTTTTTAATCGATAAAATTTAGTTTTAAATATTAATTTCAAAGGATTCTTAAGACTTAATTTAAATTACAAATAAAAAAATAGCAGACTTTTTTTCATCTTTAAGAAATCTAAAGATTACTTTAAATAACAACGTTGAATTCGCGTATTTAGTAAGTTTTCTCGTATTCCAATCACTCGTAACAATTATATTTCTAATTTTCGTATTATGTATCAGAGTGCTTTGAAGACTGGGCTTAGAATTTTTTATTATTACATTATCTGCTGTCATTAATTTTGTATCATACGGTTATACGTGAAATTAACAGTTTTAATTTTTATTTAATTAAAATGTTCAATTTTTAATTTGATTGCGAATTCTAAATTTAATTTTTAAAAAATTAGTCTTAATACTTTTAAAAATAATTTTTACCTTCCAATTTATTTTCAATTATTTATCAATTTTATAGTTCAAGATTTAATTACTTTCACTTATGCCTTTCGTTAACGGAATAAAAATTTCATTAACAAAAATCAATTAATAATTAGAACAAAGAATTTTTTTTAAAATATCGATAATTAAAAAAAAACAATTACCACTTCAGCTGGTCTTTTCCGTCCCACTCCTATATCGTTAATTTTGCCAAAATCTTGAAACTGTTCCGGCGACTTTTTCTCCGACAAAATGTCCATCAAATGAACGATATAATTAGTGGCCATTTTAAGAGTCTTAATTTTGGACAACTTCGTATCGGGAGGCACATTCGGTATGCAGTCTCTGAGCTCGGCAAACGCAGTGTTCAGGCTGAACGTCCGGCGACGTTCCTTTTTGTTCATCGTGACTCTCCGTTGCACTTCCCGGTTCCCTTTGCCGGTATTTTGTTGAACAACTCCGGTCCCATCAAAAACATTTTGCTGCACTAATCTGTTCCCATTCCGCTGCACTTGGCTTCTACTATTCGGTTGCGCTCTGTTCACTTCAGCAGGTTGGACTAGAACGCTGGAGGTGTTGTCCAGCGAATTGATGGAGAGCGGAGAACCGACATCCGAACTGTCTGGGGTGTACGCCGGCCACAAGACGTAAGCCTCCCCTCCGGGCCCGTACGCGTAGTAGTGGGAGAAAGAGGAGTCAACAGGACCGGACGGATTCGTGGACGCAGCACTGAAGAGGTGTGGGGCCATACTCTTGCAGAAACTCATGGCTCTGCTGTCTCAGCAACTCACATTCCGAAGCGTTAATATGATCCAGAGCTCCTCGGACAAGGAGAGGAGTAGCGCGTGGCGGACGGGGGTGGCAGAGAAGGAGCAGCCAATGAAAAGATTGGATGGAGCAGTTTGTTGGATCTCTCGAGATAAAACAACGTCTTGCTCTTTTTAGAGGGAGGGTGATCGGAGCACGCGAAGGAAAAGGAGTGTGTAGGGAGAGGAGGGGGTCATTTAATTCGTCATGCGGCTGAGTCAGATGTAAACTTTACATCTCGGCGAGGAGTTTTGATTTTTTTTAAAGCTTTTGGTAATAAATAATAAAAAACAAGATATCAATCATTGGCATGGCCAAGTAATTTTAGCGCGTTTTTCACATGTTGTATTTTACAATGATGCAACTAATGAACTTTTTACTAACAGAAAGTAGTACTATACTTAAAATTTTTTTTTAAATTATTAAATTTAAATATGATTCGGCTCATCTAGGGCACAAATGCGACCCAATGCCGAAATCCCGAGGTCAATCGGTTAATTATTGGCTGAGAAAAAGGTACGACAAAATATGGAACGAAGACGAAATTTGCGTCCTAATAGCGCTTTTTCTTACACTACGTGAAAAACGCGCTAAAAACAGTTCGGCTGGGAATCTTTTTCAAAAAATACAACACTTAAGAGGAAAAAGATACTTTAAAAAAAGTTTATTAATAGGGATCTTTGGATGAGGATCTGCTAAGATGGATCAAAGCAGTTGAAGAGAAAAAAATTGTTTTTATTCAAAGTGAAAATTAATTACCGCAGAATCCTGCGTATAACGTACACTTTTTCACAAAAATTAAGATCGAAATGTAAGGGTGCGCATTATACGCCGGGTTTAAAAACGATAGCTTTAAAAATAATAAAAAATATGAGCATAAATTTTTTTTTACCTCTACATGTATCGAAATACTGTTTATTTAAAAGAAATTACTTGCTTTGTGAACTAAAAGAGTTGTAGTTCTATAAGAAAACTCTTTTGTCACAAAAATCTGGGATAATACCTCTAATAAATGACTTCGAAACATAACAGCAATGTATTCTAGTATTTCAGATTTCTTTGTAAAAAAGAGGGTGCGCGTTATACGGCGAATGTACCAAAAAATGAAAAAATTAAGCTTGAAAGTATAGGTGCGCGCGTTATACGCCGGATTTTACGGAAAATAGGGAGATTTTCATTTCTCATCAAGGAATTTGAAAGAAATATTCGAAGAAATTGATTTGTAATTATTAAGATCACACATTTTAACTATTAATATATATATATACATATATAAAGTAAAGAAAACACATTGACAAACGAATTTTAAATTTTGTTAGGAAGCACGTAAAATTTGACTTGAAAAAATGCATAGAATATCAGTTTTTTGTTATTATTTAAGAAGAAATTGATAGGTTATTGATAGGTTATATCTTATTACTTAATTTTTCATTCAATTAACTGATGAACGAGTACGTATTACTCGTTACGTATACGTTGTCGCAACTCAGAGGTAGCAGCTGTAAGAGTGTTCGGGGAGGAAGCGGACAAGGTTCTTAAAATAATTACTGTTATTTTAGATCCAATACTTTATGAACAATTTCCAACTTATTCCTTAACTTTGGGAGCAATCTTGTATCCAGTCTTAATCTAACATATAAAATTATTAAAAAAGACTTATTTCTAGAGCCGCTTGACGACTCCTTCTCGAACTGTAACAACTGCGAAAAAATCAACTTATGCATTCTTTCCACTGCTCAAAGTGGATGCAAAGATGAATATTAACTTCAGCACACACGACTTCCAGTTACAAATCACTTTCTACTATTAAATTTTCACCATTTCACGACTTCACGATTAACCTCATACACCCCAATGCCAGAGTTTAAATAGCATTTATATTAGCATAAAATTAAGTAATCTCTATGGAAAGTGGTTTTTAAACTAAAATCACAGTTGCAGAATAGTTTCCCAAGAGGATTAGTAGAAGTAGTTATAATTTTTAATACTGAAATTACTGAAATTAGATATACGCGGGTCTCAGCGCGCAGCGCTTTTACCCAAGTTGGGCGAAACAGATAGACCATGACGGAAATGTAAACAAATCAAGTGGCCCCCGGCGTGGGGGCGTAGGACGTGGTTCCCAAGCGGAGGTGACCCGCAGAGCGGACGAACCGGGGAGAAAACATAGAGGAAGCGCAAGGAAGGAAAAACGGAGGATTGCGACAGCAATCGAAGAAAAGGAGCGGTCAGGTGCGGACTGTTCCCCTCTCACCACCTGTCAGGATGCAGCGGGAAGCTAGTGTGTGTAATTACAAGCGTATGAATGAGTTGATTGTTGTGTTAGGGTGGGCGGAGCGGATTTCTCCACTTAGTGCATAATTAATTTTAGGGTGAGTATACGTGAAAAGTGTTTGTGCTCTGATGATGGGGTTGTCGTGTGTTTCGATGGAATGAAAAATATTTCTAGATAGTTTGGTGAAGTAGTTAGATATCGGCTCCATATGTATATCGTTGTGAATCACATCATTTCGAACGTACCAAGGTGCGTTCGTTATGATGCGGAGCAGTTTATTTTGTACTACTTGAATTTTCTTCATGTGAGTGGTGGCTGCAGCCCCCCAGATGGGGGAAGCATAAGTTATTACTGGGCGCAAAATTCGCTTGTATAAAATTACTTTATTTTCTAGAGATAGTGGTGACCCCCTCCCAATGAGAGAGGAGGCCAAATGAATTCTATTCCAGAACTTTTCTGCAAGATAGTCAATGTGCTTCTTGTAAGTTAAGCGGCTATCTAAGTGTAAGCCCAGGTACTTGACCACCGAGAGAAAAGAATCAATTTCACTTGAGGCTCTTCCCCTTCGTTTTAGGGGGAACAGTGGGGGGGGGGTGGAATTCGAGTGGTCATGGTCGCGAGCTCTCTATTTGTTAAATTTATGTGGAGGAGCGACGTGTTATATGTTGGCTGTTATTGTTGCGTGGTTGTTTGGGGGGGGGTTTCGTGCTTGTCATATTGACAGATTCAAATTACGAGTCCATCGCCAAAAGTCTTCTTGTTGTTTCAGAGCAAGACGAAAATCAAATTAGATGTAAAGTCTATGAAGCCCTCGTGTTGCTTTTACTTGGTGCAAAGTATATGGACAAATAATGTCCATACTGCAACAAAAAATTACACCATAATACGATGACAAATCTCAAAAAGTAATTTTTAAGAAGATTCAATGAGTTTATGGAAAAAGTTGCTTAAATATGCCCAAACACTGTGTGGTGATCTGTAGCCACCCCTTACACTAATACCTTCCTGTCTATCTGAAAATCCGGCTGGATGTGTAGGCGGACTTAAATGATCCAAAGACATAATTCCAATTCAGATTTATTGATTCTTATCAGTAAATAAATCAGAAACAACACAATTCAATTTAAGATAAATAATTGAGAGTGGAGTAATGAAGTGGGGAATCAATACTAGCGGAATATACAGAATCTCTCTCTCTCTCAACTGAATCTAGGAAAGCTTAAACGCGCACAATTACGACTACACCACACGCGAATAATCTTAATTTCTTAATCTAAGTCACTGACCTTATATTTCATAGCGGCGGTTCCTTCGTGACGTCTTCAGACCCTTTTAATGGCTGGAAGAATTGGTGAAGACTCCACGTTTAGTAATAATGAATTTCACTATTTTCCATCCGCTTCTTTTCGCGTATATCCACACGTATCCGGCTATGTAGACTTGTCAACAACTTCGTGTCGACTTCTCGATCTTTAATTCATTTGACTTCTCACTTCCTACTACTTAGCTTCTTAATTCGCGAAAACCGAATTTATATAATATATCTTATTTACATAAATCACACGCCTGGCTCTCGGTGAAGATTGGTTGAAATCAATAAATTGTTTTAAGGGGAAAAAAGAAGTTAGTGAAAGACCGTATAGATCCGTCACAACTGTTTGTAAATACTTTTTATAAACCAGTAAAAATTTTTAATTATCTTTATGAAGACGTAAATTTGAAATAATTGTATTGAATTTTAAAAAATACAAACATCTGAATAAATTATTATATTACAAGGAAAACAAAGGAAATATTAATTTTCTCGGTAAAACATTATGCGAAAATAGCATTAAACACACATTTAAGTTTCATTTAGAATTTATTTGGAGATATTCTTTGTTATAAAATTCATATTTTAACTGGCTAAATTTCATTTTTATATTGATTAGAATTTTATTCATGAATTGGTGTCACTCCTCCCCGTAGCGATATATTTTATAGTTGTCTTTATATTGAACGGCTCAAAAATTTAGGAAGTTACTCTTTCGAAAAATCGTGATTATATCGTCTTGTAACGCACGGTATAGTTCCAAGACCGAAATGTAGGTGCCGCCATTACAGTATTGTCTTGGACCGGAAGTGTGACTGTACGAAACACTGTAGTATCGTCAGAGAGAGTTTGGATCTGGACAAGCGTGCGTTCCCCCGTTTCGATGTCTAATCCTGGACTATGTAAACTTTACTTATTTTCACTTATTCTCACTAAATGTTTGTCTTGTAATTGTCTAAGTGTCTGTTCTTTGTAACTGTGCTATCTTATATCATTAAATATATTAATTTACCCCGAGATTCTATTAATTACTTTTGGTTACCCCAAGTAATGACGTAAGCGGCAGTTACAGTCTATAATTTTCTAGTTTACTGACTATCACTTTTCGTGTCACGAGAGGTTCATCAAAATACTGCGAAAATAATTAAAAATAGGCGGGTACCAATTGCCGCCAGTAATTTTGACGTTCAGTTTCCTCCCCAGAGGGAGGCACCTGAGCGCTGACGATGCGAAATTATACATAGGAATCTAATTTTGCCGAGAGCTTCCAAGCCAAACGGACACTCAAAGGATTTTTTACATGCAGCATAATCATACGACAGAGATGCTGTCGATTTTCTGCATCATGAAAATCCACCGACTTGGGCCGGGGTCGAACCCGCAACCTTGATTGCAGAAGGCCAGCGACAAACCAACTACGCCACTCAGTCGGCGCATAAAGTCTCGTTGGAAAATGTATAATTGGTAGAACACGAGAAATTACATTTAATGAAAAAAAAAAGAGAGAACCTGTGGGGGTGTCGGCCTAATCGGCACCCCTCACTCTTCGTCTTGCCTTTCTAAAGGTGTGGGGGAAAACAAAGCATCACCAGCAACTTCCATAATAACAATTAGTTTTATTTATCCTCAAACACACTTCAACAATCGCAAGTGAAACTACAAAAGGAAACCTAGGAGTGATGTATAAAGCGTTGTCTAATCTCAATAACCAACTCTAAGCAAACCCGACTACGTGAACTAGATAAGGAGAACAAGCGCTAATGAACCGATAACTAATTCTATCCATCTTAAATCCTCAATCTAATAATTTAATCTCTTAGCAATTATTTCCTTAACTCGCGCTATGTTTGTGAATGAAATATTCCAGTATTCACACTTATGTAACAGCTCCCCGGATCCTTCTATCTTACATCTACAAAACATAAACTTTACACAGTCAAACTAGTAATTTAAATATCATGGTTTCTTCTTGAAAGGCTGTGAATTAATGTGAATGCTAGCCCCAAAGTTTCCCCAAGAGGATTAGTAGGAAAATGACTCGAATAGATCCGTCACAAATCTCGTAACCGTTACTCAAGATTAAATTGATCTTTTGACACCTAGTCATATGTGCAATTTTAAATATCAGAAACGAAACTGAACAAGTTCTCAGAGACTCTCGTTTCCTCTTGCTAAATCTCATAACCCGCAGATAACAAATTCAAGTCCCACTGTCCTCCTGAAATTGACGCTCATCAAATTTTAATAACTCCATGGTCCTAACTAAACAAGTGACAAAAATGAAACCGACAAATAATCAAATACAGTAGCTACACAGAATTTCAAGATCCAGTGGAAGTCCACTATCTCGTACCATGCCAATACTCCCAACATATTATTTCGATTTTGTCCACTTTCGGGGACAAAAAACAGTAAAAAATTAATTAATTAATAATTAGCAATAATTAATAAAAATTAATTTTTTTCAGATAATTAAATTTTACGTACTACATTCATAGGATTATAATCAAGGGCTTAGGGAGGTCCGGAGCCTGGGCCCCTCCCCTTGTGTGCACCACTGTACTGACACCATCCATCTTTTTCTATTAGCAATATTCGATCTTACAATCCTCTCTCTTTTTACAGTTTCAAATTTCAATAATTAATTTAAATTTTAATACTTCTGTATCAAGAAACAAGAATTTTTTTAACACGCTTTTATAAGTTTCACTTGCATGTAACGGAATCTTAGAACTCGATTTTTACCCACTTAAAAAGATCGGATTCATTCGAAATTTCGCACACTTGTCAAGGACTGATGACAATACAATAATTTCGTAATTTTGTCCCATTGTCCTTTTCAGGATCGTCAGGAATAAGGATAATCAGATTTGGCGACAATTTCCAGATAAAACGTCCAGATTTGGCGATTTATTGCATATATCATTTTTAAATTTGGCGACTTGTTCCATGTACCATTTCCAGATATGGCGACTAATTTCATACATCATTTCCAGATTTGGCGACTTATTTCAGATCTAGCGACTAAAGAATAAGGTGTAACCCTAAAGCAACTGTTTTGAATTTAAAGCTAATTTTATGCAAGTATAAAATACACTTGCGGTTAATAGAAATAAAACAAAAAAAAGTTTTTTGTATCTGAGAAATTGGAGGGTGGGTGTGTGTTAGCAATTTCTAAGCATAATATAAACATTTTTCTGAAAATGAAAATAAACATGCAAGTGAAACTTATAAAAGCGTGTTAAAAAAAGGCTCGTGCATGTGGAAAAAAAATAATTTGCGTTCTAAGTGCTAAATATTTTTTATTTTTATAAAGCAATACGTTTAGAAGTGATGATACGAATTAACATGAAAGGAACACGTTTAAAAGGTGAATAAATGATTGACACTTCATATTACCATGGTTTTATTAACTCGCTTTCTTTAATGTCTGTCCGGGTGGAATTTTGTAATTGATTTTAAACTGTGTGACTTCCCGAGGAGCTAGAGACTTGAAATTTGGACCATAGATGAGAAGTGGATAACAATGCATGAAAATGTTAAAAAAGAAAACAAAAACGAAAAGGAGGAATTTTATAATTTTTAGTCCGTTATATAAAAACATGGTACATTAAAATTTTTTTTTAATTCCAACTTTTTCTTCTTTACACACTTTTATTTGTTTGACCTGTTCAAAAGAGACGGAATCTAATATAACGATACGGGACTCATTCAAGGCCTCGTAAACAGAGAGAATAAATACACTTCAGACCGTTAATTAATATCCATTGAAGAGCAAGACTAATTCTACAGCCACGTAATTCCAGCTTCAAATATCAAACTCAAGGATAAATTTAACACTAAATAAATGAAAGTTTAAAAAACTAAAAAACACGCTTTTATTGTAGTTCGAACTAAAAAAATGAAAAATAAATTATAGTTTGAAAAAAACTAAAAAACACGCTTTTATACTGAATCGAACTAAAAAGTAAAAAAATAATTCTTAATAAAGAATAAAATGATTAACAAGAAAATGAATGTCATTGGGGTAAAAGCGTGGGGTGTTCTATAAATGTATGAATTGTCATAATTTTTAACTTCTATTCCGAAAAGCTAAATTAGTGTAAAAATATAGTACAAAGCACCCCACGCTTTTACCACAATGACATTCATTTTCTTGTATATCATTTTATTCTTTATTAAGAATTATTTCATTCGATATCTTACACTACGATACTTTCATTCTGTGACAAGTCCACTATTCTTGTATCATGCTCTAATACGCCGCCCAACGTATTCTTTTGATTTTGCCGATTTGGGGGAACAAAAAACAGTAAAAACTTAATTATTGAATGAATAATTAGCATTAATTAATAAGATTAATTATAATAACAAATACTTAATTAAATTTTATGTACATGGTATTATAATCAATCGAAAAAAAATCAAGGGCTATGGGAAGGGTCCGGACTTGGGGACCCCCTTGTGTGCGCCACTGCATAGATATCATTACTTAACAGTGTTCATAATATTAATAAATAATGCGGCATACTTTTACGATACTTACAATCTGTTATACACAAAAAACAAAACAAAATTCCTCAAATAAAATCCACCACAATCTTGTGCCATAGTTACTAAAAAACTGGAATAGTTTATTGATGATTGACGTTCTTATAAGAAAAATAATTAATCAAAGCTGACAAAAATACGTAATTGTTTTGTTCATTTTTTTCAATAAAATCCTCATTATCGCACATTACAGCCTAATTTAATCGCATCAATGAGTCTTTTATGCACCAATTTCTTACAATTCCAAAACATCATTTTGACATTCTGGTGCTTCAGATACATGTAAGAAGGGGGGAAAGTCTCAGAGGGGATGGGGAAAAAGGATATCGCTTTGCACTTGGAGGTCAGTCTGGGGGTCGAGATAAATAAAGGGTCAGTTACACCATGGGAAAGACTTATTGCAAAAGAGAAGCGACAATTCACACTCTTAAAAACATAAATTCTTGTTTCTTATTGGAGAATAGTATTTTTTCATTGGTGATTTTCTCATAATGGACCTTTTGTCATTGAAACATAATAAGGTTTATATTTATTTTCTTAGGATTTTATGTATTGGGTCTATTTGTGTAATCTGTGTTCAAGGTACGAAGAAGGTGAAATTATTGTGAATTTAAAAGTTTCTCTTTAATTCATATTTATCACATATTACTAATAAAATTAGTGTGTCCATGAGATTGTTTTCTGTTTTCAAAAAGTCTTTATTTAACATGTAGGGATCAACAATAAATGAGAGAGAACTTCCTTTAGTATATTTTTCTTTAATTTGTAAAAACCTTAAGTAAAATTTCTTTCAAGCGGATATTCGTTAAGAAAGATATCTTAAATACCCCAATTTATCTTTAAATTAATTTCTTACCATTGTATTTATTGTAAGATAAGACAGTTTAAATCTCGTACTTAAATTCAAATTAATGACCGTGATAAATTATTTTCGGAAGCTATTTTTCTTTTGCGCAGAAAAAAATGTTGATCTGTTACTTATTCATTTTCTTAAAATTACAAATAACACTTGTCGCGACCTTGCGGTCGCTGGTGAAGTTCAGGACACCAAATGATTAGCCATCAGTGGCGTAACGTACACCCCCGTAACCCCTGCATCATGGGGGGTTCTAGGAGGCCCCCCCCCTGACTGACACCAAATATATATAGTTTTGCAATCCTTTGTAAGATCCGGCTTGGGGACCAAAACTTGACTTTGCAGGGGGCCCCTAATGTTTTCCGTTACGCCACTGTTAGCCATTGTTATAAAAATAACTAAGTTTATGGATTTATCAATTCACCATCAAACAATGCTATAAATCAAGGGATCAATGAAATTTAATTGCCATTCTAAATTCCTAAGACAAGTAATTATGTACTTAACTGCGTGTGATCCAATCTAACTGCACTCTTCAGATCTCGCCCGGGTCAACTTGATGTCCCGCAGTAAAGCTTCCGTTTCAAGAACTCCAAAGACTTCCAATAGTTACTTCTCTAATCTCACTTTAATAGCAACCTAAAGACTAACTTTAACCATCACTTTGCTAGAGTTTAAATAGCACTCAAATTAGCATAAAATCAAGTTCTCTCTACAGAATGTGGTTTTAAACTGAAACAACGGTTTAAAGAAGTATTTTTCCCCAAGAGGATTAGTAAAAGGGTGGCGATTTGTAGGGGGTGGAGGGTGAAAGTAGTTTAGATAAACAAAAAATTGGCTCGTGTCATAGGCTATCCCGAGGGTATTTCAAATCCAAATTAGCCTCCTTTCTACGAAACATGTGAAACTGCCTCTTTTTCCTTTCACACCCTCTTAAATCTCGCCTGCGTGGCTGATGATATCCTCATTCCCAAAAAGGGAAATCTTTTCGTGTTAAGTGATTTTCGTTTCGTGTTAAAAGATAAGAAATGCATGAAAATACAAAGTAGTCTGCCGTTGCATTATTTCGTGCTAACCGATATTTCGTTTCAAGCGAATTTCATTGCATTTGAATTGTTTCCGAAAAGAATAACTACAATGGAGGAACAAACGTGCGGATTAAGAAACGACATAATAAATTATATGCTTCAAGGAACTGATGAGGTACTTTTCATTTTTCGTGTACTATGTCACAAAATAAATAATTTCTCCAAATAAATATTTTGCTGTTGTCCTATATGCAACTGATACGAAAACTAATTTAATTCTTGATAATTCGTGGTAGTTTCTTGTTGAAAAAAATATTATTCTACAATGACAGAAAGATCAATAAATGTAATAAACGTAATATTGGATTCTTTATCAAAATGAATTGCTGTTTGTAAAAAATGCAACACCGTGAAGGAATCATCAGAATTAAATGAAATTTAATGCATAACGACGTATTATTACAAATAAATGACGAAATTTTCAAAGCAAAAAAACAATATTAAGTGTCCGAAATCAGCATTTGGTGCAGCCACCACGCGCTGCAATAAGTGCTGCTATACGACGTGGTATGGAGTCAAACAGATTTCGAATGTCTGCTTGTGGAAGAGAATTCCATATTGCTTGTATGTGCAGCAAAAGTTCGTCTTTTGAAACTGCAGGACGCGGATCACGAGCGAAACGCCGACCAACGAAATCCCACACGTGCTCAATAGGCAACATATCCGGCGAAAAAACAGACCAATGAAGAAGTTGCATTTGTTGGGGTGAACAGAAGTCTCGAACAGTCTTTGCAACATGTGGGCGTGCATTATCCTGCTGAAAGATAGCTCCAGGGATGCCTTGAAGGAAGGGAACGACTTAGGGCTGTAGCACTTCACAGGACGTACCTTTACTATTGAGATTACCATCAATTCGTAGCAAATCAGATCGTCCATGATACGAAATTGCACCCCAAACCATAACTCTTGGTGTTAGGCCGCTATGTCTTTCGATAACGCACTCTGGAAGGCAGCGTTCACCAGCATAGCGTCTAACACGAATGCGGCAATCATGGTCCCACAAATTGAAGCGTGGTTCATCTTAAAAGACAACTTGGTGCCAATCAGCTTGCCAGGCTCTGTGCTCATGAGCCCATTGCAGACGCGCCGTCGATGGTTTGCCGTGAGAGGAATCCTATATAAAGGCACCCTTGCACGCAATCCACAGTGCAGCAGACATCGACGAATTGACGAAGCCGACATTAGTACACCAGTAGAAGTAGACCAACGCGTTGCCAACTGCCTGGAGGAAGCTATATCATCATTCCCCGCCATGCGGAGCAGGTGTCGATCATCGCGCGCTGAAGTCACATTCCGTCGTTCACTACCAGTTTTTCGAGTTGTTCGGTGCTCATCGGGCCACTGCTCCCAAACTCGCATCACTGTGGAACTGTTCCGCTGCACACGAGCTCCTATTGCGCGAAAGGAAAATCCTCCTTCTCGAAGGTCGATAATCCTCCTCCGTTCAAACTCCGTAAGTTTTTGGAATTTCTCCTTATTTTGTCGTGGAGGTATACTTTGGTCTCACGAAACGTTCGCCACTAACAAATAATCATTAACTATTTTCAACGTCCCACTAAAATCCTCTATTTTTTCGCTTTCAGCATCCACGCATGTGCGGTGGCTCTGAAACTGTACTATTTTACGTAACCTCCTATAATTGATATTTGCTGCAAAGTTCATTTAATTCTGATCATTCCTTCATGGTGTTGCATTTTTTACAAACAGCAGTGTCATAAAGCTGGAAAGAGTGTGTGATGCAGAAATATTAGGCTACTTTGGGGAAATTTTCTGAATTTGGATTCTATTTTTTTTTTAATGCTGCTCGGAAGCTTGATGCAATGTGTTTGAACAATGTGTACATTTTTCATGGTTTTTCAATCGATACAAAATGCATCTTGCATCGATTTTTGTCTTATGATTTTTGTAGAATACTTAACATTGTTCCTGCATAAAAAAAAGCTTACGTTTTTTTTCCTTGTTATTTTAAGATTACTGACTTTTAATGATTATTTCTAAGTGGACATTGTAAAGATCTTTCTTGAATTAGAGAGAATTTTCTTTTGTACACCATATAAAAACAATATTAAAAATTATAACAAAGAAAAGTATTTGATGTTTTTGGAAATGAATTGATCCTATTTTACTTTTTTTTTATAAGAGTAAATTTTTAAAAAAAAATGTCTGCATTATCCAACTAATAATCTTTTTGTCTCCAAATTAAGTCAAAGCCGTCTTCAATTTTCATCTCAAAAGAGCGAAAACAAATTTTCAACAAAAAAGAAGTTTTCCAATTTTTATTTGTAAATTACATTTTATACCTATTCACACATCATTTTACAATTGTGTATCTTTAAAAATTTGAAATATTTTATTAATGTGCGGATTACCCAATCAGCATTACAATATAGGTAACGAAATATAATGCAACCCATTTTAGCCGAATTAATTTTCAGACATAAATAATATAGGTAGTGTCAGAAAACATAAAGCTCTCTATAGAATAGTGAAGTCAAAATATATTATGAATATATTATTTTACACTGAAAAACGTTTTCCAGTGTTTATGTACAACGCTGAGATAGCGTAGAGTAGCGTAGACACAAGACTACGTTCAGAACAGTGATTTAGAAAAAAGCATATAAATGAATATTTTTTTTATGTTTAGTGTCAATTGATTTAGAACAGGGTACCTATGGCACGCGGAAAAATTTTCAGTGGCACTCTGCACTTCTGTATAAATTTTTCAAATTTTAAGCGAAGGGAAGTTGATAAAGTTGTAATGAAACTTGTTTGACAAACATCTTCAGAATTATGGACATTTACAGAATTTACAAAAAAATCTGAAAGATAAATCTAAAGATAAATTTACAGCTATATTTCGTGAATTATTAAATGTCATTTCTAGAGAGATTTAATTGTTTGAAGAGAGAAAATGGCATGTACTCTGCTTTCCGCTTTCGATTTTATATATCTAAAAAAAAAGAATCTTTCCTCATGAAAAATATTTCGAGTCCACAAAGAAATTATTTAACAACTGAATTCTCAGAATCGTATCAAATTCAAAAATTCAAACATTCCCCCGGATTTTGCGGATATGATAGTAGAGCGTTGCACATACACAAATGCTAGGTTCGAATTAAAAGTTTTATTTACCTATTGATTTAACTGTAATGAAGGGAAGTACTAATATTTTATGTTGTAAGTTTCTTATTTAAATAAAAATGTTTAAAAATGCATATATATGTATACAATTTGAATTTTTTTATTTTTCTGGAAGAGATAGTTATATTTTATGCTGTTTATTTTCATGTTACGAAATATCTTTAAGTGATGCAAAACTAATACATAACAAAAGTGTAACTTTATATATTGTTATGAATTTTGTATACAATAATGTAAATAATTTGTATTTGGATGTGCAATGCCTTTATGTTACTCTATGCTATATTTATTTCATGTTAAAGTTGTAATAT
This sequence comes from Trichonephila clavata, assembly GCA_019973975.1. NCBI lineage: Eukaryota > Metazoa > Arthropoda > Arachnida > Araneae > Nephilidae > Trichonephila > Trichonephila clavata. The sequence goes on along the minus strand of BMAO01035495.1, from coordinate 87,453 downwards.
TCACAAGCAACGCCGTCCCTTACGTTATAATGGCGATTCAATGGGACTTGGCGAAATATTGGCAATAGAGCCAAGTTGGCATCATTTTTGGCGACCAAGTTGAGGACTTTGGCGACCATTTTGGCAAGTTTGGAACCCTCTGGATTCTTCTAGAAAGTAGTAGAGAAATCCACTCTAATTTCACGATCTGTGACGCGAGCGCATCTTTCCAGAAATTTCGGCCCCGTCTATAAATAGAGCGATACTCGCCACAACAGTCAGTCTCCCCCTCCCCAGCATCCAACCAGAGAGCAGCCTCTCAGCTCTCTCCCATGCAACTTTCTCAGCAAGAAATTCAAGAGAACTTCCATCACCATAGGCATGCCTACCGGACTAGTCCTGTCAACCAACCGCCAAGACGTATCTCGCAGACGGAAAAAACCCACTTTCGCCATCTTCCACATCGCAGAAATCCAGATATGGGATGGAGGGCTGCCTCGCAGCCCATATGCCCACAGATTCACCGTAATCACAAGTCAGTCTGGTTTTCACCAGCGAGTAGCGAGTCTGATTTCAACCAGCGAGTAGTGAGCATTGTTTTGATTAGCGATTAGTAGACTTGCCTTGAACTTGATCAGCTCGGCTGTGCTTGTGAATAGTCATTTACATACGTGTATTTTAGACACTCTTTATTGTGTCTGAGTGCTGTTGAAGGTGTGAAATCCTTCTGGTATTTATTCTGTGAATTTTGCTGCTGAATCCTGTATTTCAAGGATTGATTTTCGACAATAAATACTCATCGCTCTTAAAGAATTGCCTTGTTATTTACGTCTGATTTTGCATAAAATCCTCGAACCCCGATCTACGTAATATATTATTGTGATCTCTATTCTCTAACTCTGCATACATTATCGCTGGAATCGAATTGTTTGAAAAATGCCTGATTATGGCACGCTGAATCATATTGGTAGATGGATTTGCACGCCACAGCTAAAAGGCTGCCGACCCCTGATTTAGAAGATAAATATAAAATATATACCGCAAAATCCGACGTATAACGCTATACTTTCAAACTGCAATTTTTAGTTTATAGGTATATTCGCCGTATTACACGCACCCTCCTTTTTATGAAATGCTCTTATGTTTTGAGGTCATTTATTCAATGTATTATAACAAGCTTATAAAAAATAGCAAAAGTACTACAAACCTTTAAAATCATAAGGAATGTCATTTCTTTTGCATAAACATATTTCGATATATGAAGTCTAATTTTTTTTCTATGCTCTCCTTTTTTTTAATTTTTAAAGCTCTCATTTTTATACCCGGCGTAAAATAAAGGGAACCCATAAATTTCGATCTACAGTAAAACGTCGTTTATCCGAATCAATTGGGACCGGAGATCTTTCGGATACGCGATTGTTCGAATAACCGAAAACCAAATGCGATCCAGGCAGGATGTGATTCTGGACACTATACAAATATTAAAAATCATCACATGCGGGAAACGTGTTGAAGAAAAAGCAAAATAAGCGCAAAATGTCACAATTTTATCTTGATTGAGGAAACTAATCACTTATTTTTCGCTGTACCATTGTACACCTTCGTTTTTTCACTGCAAGGTCTCTGATTCTCTACAGCAGCAGTAGTTGAGTAGGACAGCACTCTGATTGTTGTTCGTACCACTCCATAGCTGTCTCTAACGCAAAAAACGCGTCAGCATTTGCTACTTTTGTTGTTGTTGTCCTCATCTTCATCCGTTTCATCGCCGACAGGATCGGATTCTTCTTGCACGGAAGTCACAATCTCGTCATTATTTAGCATTTGAAATCCACAGTATTCTGCATCGCATGCCTTCCTGGTTTCTCATCATCAACAAAAGAGCACGTATACACCCCCTCACTTGGAAACAAACTGACCTAATATTCCGCGCTGATGCTTACCAAATCACACAACTGAAATTCCCCAAATATCCCTGACTTTGGCGTTTCCCGTCACTTTTGGCCTCACACGAAGCAACTATTGAGCATTGCACTGTTCGAAAACGGATCCGGACTTTGGTTCGGATATTTGACGCTCCGGATAATAAATGTTCGGATAAACGACGTTTTACTGTAATTTTTTTTGTGTTGTGAGTGCGCGTTGTTCGACAGATTTTACGGTAATTGTTGAAAGAATATTACTGCAAGGGGAAAAAAAGAATATTTCAATGCATTTTTTTCTCAAAAAATGAAGAAAGAATGCCATGTTTTTAAAACATTCTCCTTTTATGGAAAATACTTCTACAATAATAATATTTTAGCTATACATACTAGCTAGGACTTCTACACTGGTGTTAAACGAAAATTTAAAAAAAAAATCTCATTGTTTTCAAAGTTACGATCAACTGAAATGATAACGAGTGTTTTTTATTCAAATTTCTGAACTTTGATGTATAAAAACGGGAACAAATCCAATTCGAAATGACATATTTTAAAAATTTAAGTTCAGCACCAGTATGGAAATACTAACGAAAAATAAAAATAAAATTTTTCTTTGTGAGCGCGACCTACTTGATGTCGCTCTTTCACCGTCTTGCCTACCTATAAGGGTGTGGGTGGAAACAAAGCATCACCATTAACTTCCGTAATAACTATTATTTTATTACTATTCAAACACACTATTCAACCACAAATGAAACTACAAGAGGAGACCCTAGGAGTGATATACAAAGAGAGCAATCTATTCTAAGTAAACAAGCGCAAGTGATCTGTTTAATTTTTTCTAATTCAATCTATCTTAGATTCTTAAACCTCAATTCACTCATCTATTATAGTGATAAACTCTTCCTAAACTCACGTTGGGATAATGAAATAAATTTCACTTTCGAATAACTGCAACAGTTCTCCTGCTCCTTCTATCGAACATTTACAAAACCTTGACTTAAAAAAGTCAAACTAATTTAAATATCAAAATTTCTTCGTGAGGGATGGCTGTGAATTAACGCGAAAGCTAGCCCCAAAGTTTCCCCAAGAGGATTAATGATAAGGTCGAGAAAAATCCGTCACATATTATAGACTCATTTTTCGCAAAAGCAGAATGTTTTGTGAATATGTGTCATTTTTCATTTTCTTGCCAAAAAATTGCGCTGAATTTTTTTTTTCTTGTAATAATATTCTCAAAACAATTTTATATGTACCCCGGAGTATAGCGCATCGAAAATTACGAATGTGCGTTATACGCCGGGTATATAAAAATGATAGCTTCAAAAAAAAACCCGACAAGTATAAAAAAACAATTAGACTTCTACATTGAGCTGAATACTATTTATATAAAAGTAATGTCATTACTAATGAACTTAAAAGGAAGAAATCAATTTTTTCAATCCTGGGAAAATACCTCGAATAAATGACTTCAAAACGTAATAGCATTTCACTCGTGTTTTTCAGATTCCTTCACAAAAAGTGCGTGCGCATTATTCGGCGGATATACCTAAAAATTAAAAAATGCAGCTTAAAATTATAGGTGAACGTTGTATGAATTTTACGGTATGTTCAACTAAAACCAAATAGCGAAAAAAAAATCGTTTAAAATAACGGTTTACAGTTCCGAACGTGGTTATCTTGAGTGAACAAGTTACATGAACTAAAATACGAATATTTTTGCGAGATTCATTACTCATAAGAAAATATCACTAACGAGATTTACAAGGTACTATATTAAATAAAAAGCGCAAGCACAGTAATAATTGCTCCTAATTTTTTTAACAGATTAAGAGTAATTTCAAACAAACTGAAAGGAGGCTGTCACTAGAGAACGAGTGGAAATAGTTTTGGTTCAAGAGAAATGGAATGTTAACTACCTTACTGAGTCTTATATTTACGTGTCAATATAAAAGAGAATGTTCCCGGTATAAATATTTACGAATGCTTAAGACAAGATGTTACGAAAATTTATTTATTTTCTGAGTTCAAAAAATATGCCCTGATAGTTTTAGTTTTATCTCCAGAACGTTTTTCAATTTTCAAGGCTATGCCAGCAGCGCTGTTCGATTCTGCAACTATGTATATAAGATGAAATTTATAAACTTCATTCTCAGTCAAGCTAATTGCCTCCCGAAAAGCATTGATTTATAGACCAAACTTCCTTTTGCATAGACGAAACTTAAAACAAGTAACTCAGCAAGAAAAAAAATGAGCAATAAATAGTAAAAATGTTTGACTTAGTGTTGAATTCATGACATCAAAGCCTCTCTCCGTTGATGAATAATTAATGTTTTTTTTTTACTTGCATCTTTTAATATGCAGTAATATTTTTAGAATATTCGCTACAGCTGTATTCGAAATGAATAATGGGACCAAATTCAATAATAAAACACTCACTAATACCGTTTCCATTAAGATTATTGAATTCATGCATGATTGTTGAAGAAATCTCATAAAAAATATGGGTAAAAAAACAAATTTTACAATTTATTTTAGCTCTAAATCAGGGGTACTCAACCTTTATTTCTGCACTCGGGCCGCAACATGAGGATTAATGAAGGGGGGGGGGGGAGAAATACCTTAAGACCAAGATAACATAGAAAATTCAAAATGTGAAAATTGATCAAAATATTAAAACTCCTTTTTGCTTTCTTTAATTATTATTTTTAAATTTTTTTATTTTTATCGATGAATTTTTCAAAAATTTAAGCATTAAAGAATCGCTCTTTCACAATTTTGCATCAGTAAACGGTTTCATATGATTACCAATGATAAAGTAAATTTCATAGGGTGCCTTTGTTTTATCGCTGTGACATTACCACTGACAAAACATTTTTTTTTTTTTTTTTTGCTGTTGTAAAGATTATTCAAGAAAGCCTATTTATCATCTCTTGAAAGAGATCTTCGAGGAAAAGTGTCATTGAACGATTCCTGTTTATTGGTATTTTTTAAATACACTTTCGTGACAAATCAAACAATTACTGAACGTTGCTTGTTTTTCACTTCAAAATAGCCAATTTCCCGATCATCTTGAAACAATCTATTTTCTTCGAATATTTTTCGCTTGCAAGATATGAAAGATAGTTAAAAACTAGCTCCACTCATAAAATGGTCGCTACTCCACTGTTGTCTATTATCACTAATCAGAAAGAAAAAAAATATCTATTCGCACCCATACGACATCGACACCAAAAAGCAAACAAATGTTTAGTAACATTTCAGCTTTTCTGTCAGAGTTATCGGGGTCATCTCCGATGGTCATCAAAGAGGTTACGTTACAGAGGAGACAATATAAAACAAAATATATTAAGCTCCAACCTATTTGCTACAGGACTCTACATGGTAGTGAGTGTTTGAACTGTCGAGAGTTTTATTAGATCACTTCGAATTATCGCGTGTTGTAGTCTAGCAGGTTACTTCGAAATATTGAGTATACCAAAACGTATTGTTTTAGTTCGAAATATGAAGAGTTTTTCTGGGGATTGAGCATATACTTCGAATTCTCGGGAGGTTCGTATTATCGAAAGTTTGAATTACCGAGAGTCAGTACAGTAGAACGCCGTTTATTCGAGCGTTTATTATCCGGAGTGTCAAATATTCGAACCAAAGTCAGGATACGTTTTCGAACAGTGCAATGATCAACATTTGTTTCCTGTGAGGCCAAAAGTGACGGAAAACCCTAAATGAGGGATATTATGCGAATTTTAGTTGTGTGATTTGGTAAACATCTGTGCGGAATATTAGGTAAATTTGTTTCTAAGTTAGGGGGTGTATACGTGCTCTTTTGTTGAGTTTTGTTGATGGGGAAACCATGAAGGCATGCGATGCAGAATACTGTGGATTTCAAATGCTAAATGATGACGAGATTATGACTTCCGTGCAAGAAGAATCCGACTCTGTCGACGATGAAACGGATGAAGATGAGGACAACAACAACGAAAGTAGCAAGGGTCCATCAAATGCTGTCGCGTTTTTCTGCGTTAGAGACAGCTATGAAGTGGTACGAACAACGATCAGAGTACTGTCCTACTCAACTACTGTTGCTGAAGAGAATCAGAGACCTTGAAGCGAAAAAACGAAGGTGTATATTAGTACAGCGAAAAATAAGTGATTATTTTCCACAATTAAAGTAAAATTGCGACATTTTGCACCTATTTGACCTTTTCTTCAAGCACGCTTCCCGCATGTGTTGATTTTCAAAGTTTGTATAGTGTCCAGTATAATATACTGCATGGATCAAATTCTGTTTTCGGTTATCCGAACAATCGCGTATCCGAACGGTGTCCGGTCCCAATTTATTCGGATAAACGACGTTCTACTGTATTTGAATTTTTAAGAAAAAATTTCCCACCAAATTTTCATAAATAAATGAATTTCTCAGAGCAATGGGCTATGACCGGGCTACTTAAAAAGGCCCAGTGGGCCGCAGGTTGATTATCGCTGCTGTAATTCATAAGTATTTTAGCAATATAAACTATGGTGCTGATTAATCGATTTGATATCCATCCCTCTCTTAGAAACACCATGAGGGCTATCTATGATGCTGTTAGTAAAATCCGGCAAATAACGCGCACTTTTAACTCAAAAAATAAGACTGAAATTTAAGGGTGTGCGTTATACGCTGGGTATAAAAACGATAGCTTTAAAAATTGCAAAACAAATGAGCATGAAAAAACTTCACCTCTACACATATCAAAAAACTACTTATTTAAAAGATATGACATGCCTTATGAACTAAAAGAATTGTAGTTCTCTCTAACAATATACTATTTTTTCAAAAGTCTGGGATAACACCTCGAATAAATGACTTCAAAACATTGGAGCATTATAAATTAACATTGTGACGGATCTTTACGCGATTCTACAAACTCCTTGGGGATTCTTTAAGGGAAATAATTATTTCAACCAACTTTCACCGAAGGTAAGAAAACGTGATTATGCAAATTAAGTTTATTATATAAATTCTGTATTCGCGAGTTTTGGGAGTTTGTGAAGTGAGGATCGAGAGTTAGTGTAGTGAGAATTTACCAAAGTGAGGATTGCTCGGATGCGAGCTGATCAAGCCAACCTTTAGTGTTCAAGGCCTCGGCTATAGGACTTTTGAATTACAAGAGTTCAGGTGTTGTGCTCATTATTTAAATAGAAGTTAGAGAGTAAATTGTTAGTGCGCGTCCGAGTTAAAAAAGAGCTTGTATAAGTTATCGTAGAAATTAGTAGGGTGTCCGTAAATATTATCCCCATGAGAACTGGTCGCGCTCTAGTTATTGATCAAAACTATCTTAATTGGATTATTATTGTGTCTGTCGATTATTGTGCCAATAAAACAATTTTAGTGAATCATGTCGTCAGATCAATTAGTTCATCCCACACATCTAGCCGGGCCCGAGAGTAGACAAGGGGGGTTAGAGGGAAATAGGAATAGTCCCTCATTAAAACATTTCTTACTCTTTTGTAAAAAAGGGATGTGCGTTATACGGTGAATATACCTAAAAATTTAAAAAATATAGCTTGAAAGAATGGGTGCGTGGAAAACGCCGAATTTTACGGTAATAATAAATTGTTGACTTACCATAGAAAATCTTTCAACTCATTTAGTCGAAATACATCCATCGGTCGAGCCGGTTTGTGCCTAGGTTTTTGACATTGTGACTAGTGCACATTTATTTATCGTTTGAACAAGTATTTGGCAATACATGCTATATGCTGTCTACTTTTAAAGATCTTAGGTAGAACCTACTCTTACATACGAGTCCAGGGCCTCAAAGAGTCTTAAGACGTCCCTGTTTGCAAGAGTGGTTACAGACAAAAACTCCCGTGTTTGAACCTCAGACTTTCAAGTTGGAAATTTAGCAAACATGTTCCTTTTGTTGAGCAGAGGTCCACAAAAAACGGGTTTGTGATAATCTACTCTAAAGGTGGATTGCATAAGAGTTATAGATTAAAACAAAAATCCCGTTTTTTGTATTTTATATAACTTATTTTAATTATATTTATACTTTTAAATCTGAAAGTAATTTCTTTGTAACCTTCTTCAGTTTACCAGATTGGCAACAGTCCGTGTTTTGGCATCAGACTAGTTGCAATGTTTTGATGTGAGCGCAGCTAAGCCTAATGGAATAAAAAAATTGTTCTTCGAATTCTTTGCAGAAAATTTCTATATAGTTATAGAAGTTTTTGAACCAAACGTTCCCTGACAAACTGGTGACCCGGACGTGATAATAATTTTAATTTATAATTATAAATTAAAATTATTATCACGTATAATTTTAGATTTTAAACTTTTAACTAGCATAGTCGTATTGTAGCTTTAGTGTCAAAGTGTATTATTTAATTGAATACATTGTTATTGTATGGAGGGGGGTGATGAAAATCAGGATTGAATATTGAAACTTTGAGAAGCACCGAGGAAAAAATTTCACCAATTTTAGTGCAAGAGAGCCTCCGAACAGATTCCAAAATCAGATCACCTTTCTTCATCACTCCGCGTTATCCTTTAATCGATATCTCCTTCTTTATCTTCGAATCGAAGAATTTCGGTAATAATTTACGTCAACTCAGATTTCATTCCCCCTGTCGGGCTGTCGGGACGTAGTAATATACAAAACATGATTGATGTACAATGTTTAAGGCTCTATTAAGTAGCAAGCATAATTATCTGGCCGAGCAAAGTTGAAGGCTGGAGCAGCTGCTCTTTGTGGAGGCTGGCGCGCTGACAGACTGCTGACAGAGTCCACGTGCCGCGTGCGCCCCGCGACTGACATTCAGCACGTGGCCCTGGGGCGTAAGGTTGTCTTTCAACACTGACCGCCTAGGCACGACAGATTTCAATAGGTCCAGTGTTTATCTAATAGGTTAAAGAATAGGAAAACTTTAGATATGTCTGGGGGTGGAGGGGATGGACGGAGACCTTTATCGTTTAATTTTAAACACTGTAACATTTTGTTTATCGTCTTCTGTGTCCCACTTGACCCTTCCAAGATTAATTGATTGCTGTCAAAGAACTCGGAGGAGACTTTGTTGCAGTTAGTTTAGACTGAAAATGTATCTGGGGATAATTTTAAACCAATGAGCTTAATGAGGGATGATTATGTGATGTTTTTCATCTGATAAAACATATCGACGAGAAATTTTTTTTCAATGATTTTCAAGTTTTATTGCACGTAAGCAAATGTTACACTGTTTAACTGGCAGTTGTAACTAAATTATCTACATTTAATCAACATTTATTATTGGATATATCTCAATTAGCTGTTATTTTTTTTAAAAAAAAAAATACTTTTATAAAAATAGAATATAAATAAAATTCCCTTATACAAAAAAAAAAAAAAATTTAAAATTAAAAGAAGGGAACAAAATTACTTGGGAAATTAAAAAGGAAACGTTACTTACATTGCTTTTTAAGTATTCATATCAATCTGAAAAATTCAGAATTGATTGTGATGTTTTTAAAATAGTTCTAGGAAAATTACAATATGAATAAGGTATTTGTAAAGCTGGACAATTAGCAAAAGTGTACTCAAAATAAATAAGTTTTAAATTAAAACAAGTAATATAAAAAATATAAGTCAATTCCTACTTTGGTCAACAAAGAAAAAGTTTATTTTAGTTACATTTTAATAAATAGTTACAGTTAATATAAATATGTGTATACATATGCAGAGGCGGATTAAGGTAGTTGGAGGCCCCTGGCGGTAAAGAGTTTGAGGCCCATGGCCTATAAGAGTCGAAAAATTAAAATAGTGAAAAGAGTCACTTACTTTAAATTCTCAAAATAAAATGTATTGCTATAATAAAAGTCATCGGCTAAATAAAAATCTTAACTGCATATAAAAAAAAATTAAAAACCTTACTTAAGAGCTTACAGTTTTGATATACAGTTTGATTTCTCTTCGGCAAATTCATTAATTATTTTTACCATATCTATTTTGTCCAAAACATTTTATTCTGTATATAATATGGCCATGTTGATCAATTTCTCTTTTCTAACATAGTACTTCTTAAATTATTTTGAACACGTTTTAAAACTAAAAAAGTCTTTCACCTGATGCATTCGATATCGGTATTGTAAAAAATATTTTCTTTGCACTCATCAAGCTTGGGGCCCCTACCAGCGCTGGGGGCTCCTGGCGGCCGCCAGGTCCGACACCCGCTTAATCCGCCACTGTACATATGAGAGAATCACAATATTAAGTGACAAAATAGAAAGCTATTTTCCGTGCAATCCGTTTTTTCCTTTCTATTTATGGTGTTGGACTATTTTTTTGTTTGTTTGTCACTATTTATTGATTAATTAAATTTAATTATTCTAATTAAATAGAATAGTAAAAAATAAATCACATTCTCATTAATTAGGCTATCCCAGGTGGGAATTGAACCCGCGACCTTTGATTAGAAGTCCAACGCGCTACCAATTGCGCTTCAGAACGATTTTCCTTTCTATATATGCTGTTGGACTATTATTTTTGTGTTTGTTACTATTTATTCATTTTTTAATTTAATTAATGAACAATATTTGAAAAAACTGTATTAACATCAAGTGTTATCCACTACAAGTAAAAAAAATGTATTTGAACTCGAATGGAGGAATAGAAATTATTTTCTTAACGATTGAAAACACATGATGTATATAAATAAATAAATATATTTTGGGAAGAGTGAACTGTGATAGTAGGAATTGAAAAGAGGCATGGAAAAGACAAAAACTCAAATAGTTATTTTCAGATTGCAAGTATGGTCTCCACAATGTGTTTTGAAAATGTTATCAGTACCTTTACTGAAGTTTTTAGAACTTTTTTTATAGGAATAGAGAAAATAATAGAACTAATTAAATGACTTGAAAGCTACTCTATTCTTATTCGATTTTTAGAAGTAAATATCTTACAAAATGTTTGAAAGAGATTATTCTGCACATTGCTTATCTGGAAAAAAACTAAATACACGGACTTTACTATAACGTTAATGCACGACGTAAGTAAAAGTATATATTTGTTAACTGTTTTTTGTAATTATCTCAGCAAAGATTATATCATGTTATTTCTACTTTCATCAAAATGAATGAACAATATATTATCATAAATAGAAGAACAACTGTGTGACTTTAAAAGAGGTTAAGATTTTGAGAACGAATGCGTTTTTCCTACAAATGAAATCGAATGTTGTCGTGAATGCTTTGAAATAATATAGACTAAGATTTTCATCCCATGTAATAAAAGCATGGAAAAAAAGCGTTTTTCAAAGTTTAATCTTTACTTTTTTTCATTTATTTGTTTGAAGTCTCTCACAGTGTCGTATAGCCGCGGTAGCCAAGTGGTCTAGGCATCGGATAGTGGCTAGCATGTCATGAGTTCAATCCCAGTACCAATGAAGACCCGCCGTATATGGGAGCGATGCACGTAAAATATGTCGAGAGCTCAAACGTTCTCCCGTGGTGTGGTGTGGTAGTTAGGAGAGGGGGTGCCAGCTCAGGTGTCGTCCGCGTCACGGGCCTGCCACGAACCTCTCGAGAGGACTTGTGGCTCAACGAATATCCTTTGTTGAACGGTTCCAAAGGGGTTTCTACGGACCCCTGGTGGTCCTTGAAGCTACTGAGAGGGTCCGTGGAAAAGTAAAATTAATTTAAATGTGGGTGGACAAAAAAGATTTAATATAAAGCAAAATATCTGTAACATATTTCCATTAATTGAATGTAACTATTTTTTTTTTTTTGCTTTAAAAAGAATGCTGTATTATTCTTTGTATTGTTGTAAAGGTAAATATCCAATTGGAAAAAGAATGCGCTTCTGTGAATTTTAATGTACAAATGTTATAACTCGATTAAATACTACTTCAGATACAACAATGTTTTATTCATACTTTATTTTTCTTCAATAGCTACTATTTTCAGAACATCAAAATTAAATTTGTGTTTTTCTTTTTTGCATTCAAATTGAATTATTTCACGTGGGAGTTTATGGCCAAATTTTTTATGCAAAAAGGTCCATCCCAGGCACACTAAGTTTGGGAATTACCGATTAACGTGGCGCCATCTCTTGAGCTACGAATAATTTATAAAACAAATCCACAACTTTAAATACAGCTAAAAACATAGCTAAATAGAATACCTAATTTAAGACATGTGTATGGTGTAATATGATATTTAACATAAAAAAAATTTATTCAGTTACAAATTTACACATAATTTTACGCATGATTTTACACAAATTTTACACATAACATAATTTTACATAATTTCTTACACGTACAATTTTACAAACATTACAATTAACACATACAAATTTTACACATTTTGTTCCATAAATTTCAGTCAAATTTTACACATACACATAACCCGAAACAAATATTATTGTTTTATAATTTAGTTATAAGTAAAGTTATAACTTATCTGTGTGTGTCCAAGAGACTTATATAAACATAAAAAAATATATATATGTAGTAGTTAACTATATATATTTGATGGGGAAAAAATGCAATACATAAGTAATCAATTATTCACAGAACAGTTTTCATCACTTTTTAGCTTACTCAAATCTATAAATTTTTCTTGCAATACATCAAAAAATTATTCTCGCAGAACGTAAAGTATACAATTTCTTATCGTTCTAAACAATGTAAGAAATGAAGTTTGTTGATAAGGATTTTGGGCCATGTGCGCGATGTCCGTAAGTCGTCAATATTAGCTTGCTTATCGCTCACGGCGATATCACGTGACTTTAAAATTGGTATAAGAGTTTTATATTAAAAAATATCTGTAAAGATGCGATGTATTGAATGAGTTATATGAATCATTGATAAATTTTGTACGAGTAATCTTTTCTCGGTATGGAGTATTCTTAACGTGACCGTTTATTTCTTTTCTCAAAAAGGGGCTTTGACTAATTTTTGAGGAAGAATATGTCTCTCATTACCATACAAATTGATGCTCCAAGAAGTAACAATGGAATTGTAACGAAACTTGGCATGAAGGTACATGTCAGGCAAAGGGATGTCACAATAGGGCCTCATCTCGTTCTCGACTCAACCTTACTAAGATCATGATTCGAATAATTTCAACAGTTAAATATTATTTCCAGTTGTATTCTCCAAAAAACTGGGAATTTCGGACGATATGTCCACTGGCCAGTGGCGTAGCTAGGTATTCAAAGGCCCTGGTGCGAAAAAAAATAAGGGCCTTATCTTGGTAGGATTTTACCAAGTAAAAAAGTTAAAATATATGTGAATATTTTACATACACAAAGCTAATTTAACATCAGCGTTTTATCGTGCTCTGAAGAACATAAGAAAGCAAAGCTATTCTACCTACATGTATGTGCTTGAATTTTCTTGTGAGAGCCCAGGTTTGATTTGACACCACTACAAACCTCTTCCAGAACTAAGTGAAAATAAACAATAACGAACAAGATTACAAATAATAACATAGTAGGTATTAGAAAATAAAACGGGGTTGATAAAGAATACAAGGTTTATTGTAAGAAGGTTGGACTTACCTATTAACAAAAATTAATTTGGTTTACAATCTTTTCCTAGCTTTAGTTTTCGTAAGCGTTTGAATAACTTCGATTAAATCCAGGTTTGATGAGACTTTGTTTTCAATCGTCATTAGCGATAAATACGGAGTCGAGTTTGGCCCACACCGTTTCTTAAATAGTTTTTATGTACTTTTAATTTGCTAAATAGTCTTTTGCGGTTGATGAAGTGACAAAAATTGTATAGAATAATAACGTTGCTGTGTAAATACACTGCTGCCCACTGTAAATGCAACACCAAGAAAGACAAGAGATAGCACAACAAAATTTATTTTGTAGATAACATGTTGACCAATACCAAACGATTAAATTTATAGACTTCTGTGAAGAGTGGTTCCTGCCAGAATTAGTAGCCAGAGTAGCCGCCATTGTTGGAGATCACCGCTGCCACACTCCTCGGCATTGATGCAAAGAGAATTTGAATGTGTTCTTGGGGTACAGCAGACCAAGCAGCTTCCACACGCTGCCAAAGTTGATCTGTGTGGCAGCTGGGGTGTAATCTGGATCAATCGTTGAGCAACCATGGACCACGTGTTTTCTTACGGCGAAAGATCCGGAGAGCGAGCCGGCCAGGGAAGCAATTCAATCTGGTGATTGACGAAGAACCTTTGGACAATGCGTACCACGTGTAGTAGCGCCTTATCCTGTTGAAATATGGCTGTGGCCAAGCCCTGAAGGTAAGAAAGAACAACTGGCTCCAACACCTCTGAGATGTAGCGCTGCGTTTAAAGTACGGCAATGCGTACTAGAGGAGTGCGAGAGTGATACAATACCGCCCATACCATAATACCGGGCAAGACCAGTGTCGTGCATAACGCAGCTGTTCAGCATCCTCTCTCCACGGTGTCTCCAGACTCGAATCCGACCATCGTGGTGTTGCAGACAGATGCGTGACTCGTCAGTAAGACAACTTCATTCCATTCTGCCACCACATCCTTCTTTCATCGCACCATTGCGGCGGAGACGCTGTGGTTCTGCGTCAAGGGTAGACCAAGCAATGGACGTCTTGCGGACAGACCACTCTGCTGTAAACGGCGTCGAATGGTACGCGCAGACACTGAATGATGCGTTACAGACTCAATGTGCTGTGCTATGGTTCGTGATGTGACTGAGCGATCCGTCACTGCCATGAGCACAATTTGCCTGTCCTCACGTGAAGTGGTGTACTGAGGTGGATGCGATCGACCACGTCGGTCCGTTCTACCCTCCTGCATCCAACGGTCACATATCCGCATTACAGTTGTTTGGTTTCGTCCAACACGACTAATGATTTCCCTGAAAGATAATCCACAATCTCGGTAGGCCACTATCCTTCCTCTGTCGAACTCGGATACTTGATCAAAAGCTGATCGCTGCTTTCTACGAGACATAACTGATCGTTTTTTGAAAAAACCACAAGAAAAACACAATTTCTGAACTTGAAGTCGTCGAAATCTCCAAGCCTTAAATAGCGCTTTGAGGTGGCGCCACAGGCGTGCGTGATGTGTGTTTGCGCTGAAATTCTAATCATTTGCATATCTCACCTCCGCTAATGCATGTTGTAGATTTCATGTTATTTGCGTGCTTCCTTCAGGGTGTTGCATTTACGATGGCCAGCAGTGTACTTCTGTTAGGTCGCATTCTAGCACTCCATATTTGCTAATTATTTCCTTACATAATTGCTAAATAGCCACTGCCTGCGTTAATTAAGGGTGAACCAAGTGGGAAGTATTAAGAAATTGAAGGGAGAAGTTTGGATCTATTATATTAGAATACTTATTTTGGAATTCGTCCCACATTTTTAACTAAGTTGTTTCATCTACATGTAGAATAATGTTGGTCTTAGAAAATTGAATATTTGACACTCATACTAGTAAAACGTGTATTTAATTGAGCTAATATTGTGTCTAGTACCTTATTGAAAATAGTAATTTTAAATACTTCTTTTCGGGTTCGAAATCGCTAATCAGAAGCTAATTCATCATTTTTTTAAAACTTTTCTTTGCCTTTTTTCTTGAAAATGGGGATCTTTACCATATTTTCTTCGAATTTCACTTGCTATGCCTTTGAATGATTCGAAGTCGTTTCTGTAGATTTGCATCGTCAATGGCGCAGTATATTTAACTGCAATAAACTTCATATTCCTTTGATTATAAAACAGGTAAGTAGAGCTTCTTTGCGTGTATTTAATCTGTTACAGAGGGACGCTTTTTGACTGGAGATGCCATTACGCCAACATCGGAGACAACATGAGCAGAGCTCGAGTGGACAAGAATCATGGGGGGATGAAGGAAACCAGGTGGTCAGCTCGGCGAGTTATCCCCACGTAGGCTGTTCTGACTTAATTCTTTGACCACTGTACAAGAAAGAGAGAGGTCTGTTGCTAATTTCATTATTTAAATTACTCATGGACAGATTAATCATTTCATGCTGTCTATAAACATTCAGATGGGAGAAAAAAGTCCAGCCGGGCCCTCTAATAATGAACCCCAGCTACACAACCTGGCTCAAGACGCCCACGCAGACCGTCACATCACGCGATGCCCAAGTATAACGCCGTTTGTCTCGTTGTCCGCCGTCCATATACAGACAGCCCTTTCACTACATGACTCTGTGTCAGTCTGTACATTATATGATGAATAATGTAATTAGCTTACGAAGAAAATGCTTTTAAGCTTTAATTCTGATTTTAAACGCAAACGAAATTCTTAGCGGGAGATGTCAGCGAAAAGCCGTCATCACCTAGTTATTAAACACCATAAGAATTTTTTTTGCGCTTTTTTTAAAACAAATATTACAGTAGATTTCTATTTTTTAAAAAAAAATTGTTGTAGCCGCGGCGCGCCACGCTCTAGTCACCGGCATATCATGAGTTCGAGTCCTGGTGCCACTGGAGACCCGTCGTGTAGAGCAGTGATCCTCAACCCCCGGCCGCGGACCTGTTCCGGTCCGTGTATCAGACGATACCGGGCCGCCCAAGAAACATCAAATTATTACCATTTTATTTATTGGGATGTATTTCCTCGGAAATCACTTAATATTCCATGTTAAATCCCTTTATCTTCCTTTTTTGGTGTAACTGTATTTTATTCTAAAGAAGAACTTAAATGTAATACAATCTAAAATGTGAGCAATCAACGTAAAAAGGTTTGGGAAGCCCTGCTCTACACCAGTGCTTCCCAAATTTTTAGTGGCCGTGGTAGCCGAGTGGTCAAGGTATCGAATCATGGCCGGCATGTCATGAGTTCGAGCCCAGCACCACTAAAAGACCCACCATGTAGGGGATCGATGCACGTTTAATCTGTCGAGAGTTCAAATGTCCTCCCGTTGGTGTGGTGAGGTAGTTAGGAGAGGGGGTGCCAGCTCAGGTGTCGTCATTGTCGCGTGACCATGGTTCAAAATAACGAGGTCCGTCACCAATAGCCTTCGTGTTGCTTAATAGTGCGACGTTAATATAACACTCTCTCACTCTGAGAGGCAATGGCTACCTAATAATGATACCTGTGGTCTCGTTCAAAACAAAACTTATGATCCCCGTTTAGTATTCTACAGATTCTTGATTAATAACTCGATTAAATTATTTCGGTCTGTTGTCTTTTCATTATTAGTTGCTATTAACTGTTAATGTTAGATTATTTATTTATAGATTTATAGGCGCATAACTTTTCTGTTCTCCAAAATAGAAAATGTATTCTACAAATTTGTGTAACGGTGTGACGGATCTATACGCGTCTATGACAAAACCCTTGGGGACTTTTAAGGGGCAATAATTTTACCAACCAACTTTCACCGAAGAAAGAAAACGTGATTATGCAAATAAAGTATATTATATAAATTCTATATTCGCGAGTTTTGAGAGTTAGTTTGTGAGTGGAGGATCGTGAAATGATCAAGTGCAAATCGGAGTTTATCAATTGAAGAAGTCTAAGAGAAGATCCCTCGACGGTGATTAAATCCGGATAAGGGGATCGCATTCAAGGCCTCAACTTCATAAAAGTACAGGTATCATGCTCCTTATTAACACTCATGTCCATAAATTAAGGATAATGAAGTTCAGGCAAAGAAAGAGACAGAAGCAAAAAAAAATTTGACTTATTTGTAAAGTCTATTTATTAAATAAAAGGTAAAAAGCAAAAAAGATGCTATATGTTTGACATAATTAATAAAAATTGCGATTTTTACTCCCTGGAGCAAATTTCAAAAAAGAACCTATTTACAAAAAACAGTATAACATAGTTAGTATGATGGTTAATACGAAGTATGTCTCCCGGATGATGCAATACAGGCCTTACAATACAGGCCTTACAACGCCTACGCATGCTGAGTATCAAATTATCAATCTGATCTTGGGGAATATTACACCACTGATCAAGCAATGCCCTCCGAAGTTCCGGTAGACAGGTGGGAGGGGGTTGACGGGCTGCAATTCGTCGGTCAAGCATATCCCAAACATGCTCTATTGGATTCAAGTCCGGTGAGTATGCTGGCCAATCCATACGGGTGATATCCTCCAATTGAAGGCATTCGTCTACAATGTTTGCACGGTGAGGACGGGCGTTGTCATCCATAAACAGAAATTCAGCACCCATGGCGCCCCGAAACAAACGTAGATGTTGTTCCAGAATGACATCCCGATAGATGTGGCCTGTCATCGTTACACTCTGAACATGCAGGTCAGTTCTGGAACCAAGAATAATTCCTCCCCAAACGAGCCATCCTACACCACCGTAACGGTGTCGTTCAATGGTGTTCTCTTGGTGGTAACGGGTACCTGGCGCTCTCCATATGAAAGTCCAGCGAGAATCAGACTGCAAACTAAACCTGGAGTGGTGTCCACAATGCATGCTCTGTACTTCAGGTTAATCGCAGGCGACTGTGAGTTGCGGTAAGGGGAACACATCTGACAGACGTACGAGGATATAGACCAATGTGTCCTAAGCATCTGTACACGGTCTGCCTTGAAACTGTCGTACCGGTAGTTGAAGAGAGCTGACGAGATAGGTCTGATGCTGTGCTCCGTCTGTTTCTTTTGGCAGTAACTGCCAAATATCGGTCCTCATTCGGCGTTGTAGCTCGGGGGCAACCTGTGCTGTAACATCTACTCACATTACCATCATCTTGGAATCGTTGCCAAAGCCTGGAGATGACACTCTGGGCGATTCCAAGTTCCTCGGATACTTCCCGCTGGGTACGTCCACATTCCAGTCGTCCGATAATTCTACCACGTAAAAAATCATCCAAATGCTTCCTTTGTGCCATAACTATGCGGTTATTGCACTGAAAGGCTTTTAAAGCGCTTGTGAACAATTTTACTTCTTTGCCACCATTTCTTATATACCCCTCTCTTACACTCTCGTCATTGTGACGTACTATCTGCGCTATCTGGTGGTTTCCTGTAATTTGCATATTCTTCTTCAAGATGTGTGTGATAATTCTACAGGTGAAATTTTTATTTTAGAGTTCAATTTCTGTGTGATTCTGAATTATCCTTAATTTATGGACATGAGTGTAAATAGAAGTTTAGCTTATTAGTGCGCGACGTAGTTCATACTGAGTTTGTATAAATTATCGTGGAATTAGTTGAGGGTTCGTAATGTTATCCCCATTCTAACGGTTCTCCCCATCACGCTCTACAAACTGATGAAATTTCTTAATTGGATTATTACTGTGCCTACTTGATATTTTGCAACAGTAAAATAATTAGAGTGAATGATGTCTACTGATTATTCAGTTCTCCCCCCCCCCCGCACACACACATCTAGCCGAGGCCGAGGGTAGACAAGGGGTTTCAGAGGAAAGCAGGAACCGACAAGCATTACACGGGTGTATTTGTGTTCTTCTTACTAACAGTCCTCTTGGAGAAAAAAAAGGATCTTTAAAATTTATTCTATTGAAAACTTTCCTCCAAAGAAGATGTGATTATGTAAATTGAGACTTGTATATAAAGATTAAACTTTCGAGTAAAGAGAAAGAGGTTAGACTACTAACGGATAGCAGTAATTGATTAGCGTGAAGCTAGGCAAGAGAACTTCGATACTTATTTGATTATTATTAAGATTGACGATTTGGTCAATGAAGTGTTAAATTTGGATAAGAATGAATTGAATTAGAAGGTGTATTGATTCGACGTAAGTGATCCGATTTACTCTGTTAATTCTCCTAATATCTCGTCAACCCCGCGATTGCTTTCACATATTTAGTAATTGGAGCATTTCTTTATTTTAGTTGTTGAATTTGTGTCGTAATTGAGAATTAATAAACAGAATTTGTATTGATAATGGCTAATCTTCCTTCCGACCCTCTCACACTAACGGATGTTGCGGGCAATCCCTTACAGTTGTAGTTATTGTTATACGTAGTATTTTCCTTTCATGCCAAATAGTGGCGCACACAAGAATTTTTCAAGAGGGGGAGGGGTCCACAGGGTCGGAAGTTCATCATTCTCGTATCACGCTTCAATACGCCGCCCAACATATTCTCTTGATTTTTGTCGTTTTTCGGGAACAAAAAACAGTAAAAAATTAATAATTGAACAAATTTTTTGCATTAAGGTATCCGACTGATTGCGACAACTTTTTTAAAAAAAATGGAGATATGAGGGGTTTTTTTGTTTGTTATTTTTAGACTTGTTTAGTACATTTTAAGAAAAATATGCTGAAATTAAGAAGAGAAAAACAATTTATTATTATTAAAATGGGAAAAAATAGGTAAAAATTGACAAGAAATAGCATAAACGCCGCCCTTTCTATACCAAAGGTTTATGAACAAATTTTCAATTTTTTCATTCTAATATGCTGCTATGTTATTCATTTTTGAAGTGACCTTCAGGATAAGAGATATTTTCTTTTTTACAAAAACTACAGCACTTTATCTCAGTTATTATATGAAATTGCTTAAAAAAACCGTGATTGTATTCACAGAAGGGACTGTAAATTTTGCAATAAAACAGTGATTGATAAATCTGAAAGTTAAAACAATTCTACAATAATACAGAACTTACAGAAAAAATTTCAGTTTATTATTTTCAAAACTTTTTTAGCAATCGCTGAAAAATTTGATTATTTTCAAAAAATCACATTTCGGGTAAAACGCGTTTTAAAGTATGTGACATCTTGCTTAAAGTAATGGCATCTGCTTTTACTAAAACACTTGAAGTTTTTGTTTTAGTAAACAGAAAATGATAAAATTGGTATTTTTATAAAGCTAATAAGATGGCCTATAAAATGAAATCATGAAGAAAATTTGTCAATTTTTGGCAAAATTCACAATTTTAGGGTAGTCGGATACCTTAATTGATAATAATAATTTTTTTATTACAAATATTTAATTAAATTTAACGTATTATGTACATAGATAGAGGATTATAATTAACCGGGGAAAAAATCAAGCGCTTCGAGTGCGCCACTGATACCAAATAAAAACAGAACCAAACAGAAGTAGAAGAGAGTCAAATGAAATTGTCTCCTAAAGGTTTTCCACTGTTTGGGTGGTCTATCAAATAGTAGAGTAATTTTTTTTACCTCCCCTTCCCCTTTTTGTAAAAACATCATAATTTCTCCCTAGTCATAAACAGTTTACAAAAAGTAGAAAATAACGATACAATTGTCATCGACGCGCAAGGTTATCCCCCTCCCTTCCTGTGCACCCAAAACGATGAAAGATTTATTACCGGCACGCATTGCGAGTAATATCGTTCCATTTGAGTCGCAACTAGCTGTTATCAAATAATTGGAACAGATGGCAACTATCCCAACAAAACATCAATTTATAAAAAAAAAAGCCTTGCTATTTTTAAATTTAGTTCTTGTTATTAATAAGAAAGTATAATTTTTTGAGGGGGGGGGGGTGATTCGATTTTCGAGTAAATATCAAACGGGTTAATAAACTTGTTCCTCAAGTGTGAAAGAGGTTTTCATTTCATATTAATTCTTTAAGCGGTCATTTTTTCTGCCCAAAATGTTCGGAAAAAAGACACATTTTTTTTATTGCATATACTAAGCATAATGCTTAACATAATGCGAAAATGGAAGAATTTTGTTTAAATTTTCAGTTTTCACACTTGTTTTATAATTGTTGAACATAAAACCCCCTAAATGTTTACTTTTATGAGTTCACTGGGCATGCTGTGAATAAAGTTACAGGAATCTTAAAAGAATTTTTCTCATACTTACAAAAGAATATTTCATATTCGTATCTTTTTTTCAAACGGTTGAGAATTTTGTATGTGTGTGCACATATACATGCACACACAATTTGAAGTATAGAGCAATACTAAACCTTACACAGTGGCGTAACGTATACTCCCCCATTGCGGGGGGGGGGCAATGACTCCAGGGGCCTAAAGCTTGACTGACACAAAGTACGTATTTGGGCTTGGGGCCCAAAACCTGAATTTGCATGGATCCCGAAGATTCCCCGTAACGTTACTGGCCTAACATGGCCATGGGGACAGAGATAATATCGGCTTTTTTGAATTATTTTTCCATTTTTATTTATTTACAAGCAGCAAATTGCAGATTGCCTTGTCAATCCCTGTTCTTTAACGAAAGTTTTCAAGAATCTAAATTCCTGCCTTCAATGAAAAATTCTCATCACAGAAACGTATTAAGGCATGGGCCAACTGGACCCTAAGCTTCACCCTCGGTGGGGACCTCGTTTTGTTCTCGACTCAGTTTTAGTAAGATCATGATCTGGATAATTTTAATGTGGTCAAATATTGTTCCCGTACATATTCTCCGAAAAACAGTGAATTTCAAACTGCTTGTCAACTGGCAAAAGTGGTAAGACTGCATTATTATGGGATGACTGTCGTCCATGTCCAGGCCTAGACCTAACCATAAACAATCATTCAATTAATTTGGTCGAAATGCGGCCATCGGTCGAGGCATTGGTGTTTAGATTTTTGAGATCACGAGTCGTGCACATTTATCGTTTTGAATTACCTTTTGAACGAGTATTCGACAATACATGTTGGACCGGGTGGTCTGAGTGGGTGGCGCGTGGTTGACACCACCCTCAGAGCCCACGTGGTCTCTCTCGATAGAAACCATATGTAGCGGATTCTGACTCAGTTGAATCTTGAACTTGGCTTCAGCATAACTAGAGGTGCTGATGTTTACTCGTAATTCTTGGCTTCGGCGTAACAGGTGCCGTTGTTTACTAGGATTTTTATCTTGAATATTAGAATTCTCTTTAGTTTCAGTCTAATTAATATCATGGTTTAATTTGTTATAAAGATTGTTAAGTTTATTGTGAAAGTTATTGTTACCAATAAATCCTGGAAAAGACAATTCTAGGATTCCAGATTATTATTATTATTATGATTTTATAACACCACACTCACGCAGCAGTATTTATTCACCACAATGCATGCTACATACTGTCTACTTTTAAAAATCCCTGGTAGGGCCTACTCTTCCATAGGGACTCAGGGCCACAAAGAGTTTTAAGACGTCCCGAATCATTACCACAAAGAAAATCCTGGATGAGAAGTATTGCAGTACAATGAGCAAACTGCATCTCTTGCAAACACTACCACTCTAATAACCTCACTATTAGAATTAAAAATATGTGCAAAGTAAAGATAGACAGAAAAAAATATCATTTCCCGTATAGCGTACGGGCAAACCAGTTTCGGGATTAAAAGTCAATTCACCGCAAACATTCAAAAGAATATTTTTAAACTCGCAGCATAAAAAAATTTAACACTGAATCAATGTTCGTTATATTTTAAAAAAAAAAAACTTATTCAATAACTAGAATTTTTTTTTTTAAATGCTGAAGAAAGAAAATCGGATCGATTAACAAAATCTAAGCATCTTCGAAACAAATTTACATGCATAGAAGTTTTTCAGAGCGGCGACATTGTGCCCTTTATAGCCAAAAATGTTGATACATATTTTAATTACACTAGACAACATCAAAATCTTTTCGGGCTCAAAAATAGTTTATTATGAAGTATTTTGGTCTGTTATAAACACGAAAATCATCATAAAAACTTCAGATTAGCGCTTGTTTTCAAGAATCAGAACTCGCTATTCATAAATAGCTGTATTTTAACACGCTTTTATAAGCTTCACTTGCATGTAACGGAATCTTGGAACTCGATTTTCACCCACTTAAAAAGGTCAGATTTATTCGAAATTTTGCACACTTGTCAAGGCCCGATGACAATAAAATAATTTCATAATTTTGTTCCATTATCCTCATCAGGATCGTCAGGAATCACGATAATCAGATTTGGCGCAATTAAATATATCACTTCCAGATTTGGCAACTTATTGCACATACAATTTTCAGATTTGGCGACTAATTCGACATACCATTTCCAGATTTGGCGACTAATTACATATAACATTTCCGACTGATTCCGACTAAAAGAAAAAGTGTTTTTAATTAATACACTTGTGGTTTATAAAAATAAAACAAACAAAAAAGTGTTCTGTATGTGAGAAAGTGGAGGGTGGGTGGGTGTTATCAATTTCAAACCATAATATAAACATTTTTCTGAAAATGAAAATAAAAAAAAGGCTGGTGCATGTGAAAAAAAAAATAATTTATGTTCTAACTGCTAAATATTTTTTATTTTTATAAAGCAATAAGTTTAGAAGTGATGATACGAATTAACACTATAGCAATACGTTTAAAAGGTGAGAATACTAATATTACCATGTTTTATATATTAACTCGTTTTCTTTAATGTCTGTCCGGGTGGAATTTTGTAATTGATTTTAAACTGTGTGACTTTCCGATGAGCTAAGAGACTTGAAATTTGGACCATATCTCAGAAGTGGATGACAATGCATGAAAATGTGAAAAAAAAGAAGGGGGAAAAACGAAAAGGCGGAATTTTATACTTTTTAGTACGTTATAAAAACCTATGGTACATTATTTTTTTTTCATTCGAACTTCTTTTCTTCTTACCACACATTTTATATGTTTGACCTGTTCTTTTGAGACGGAATCTAATATAACGATACGGGACTCACCCGAGGCCCCGTAAACAGAGAGAAAAAAACACTTCAGACCCTTTAATTAAAATCATTGAAGAGCAAGACTTATTCCAGCAGCCACGTAATTCTGACTCCAATTATCAAACTCAAGGATAAATTCAACAATGAAAAAATGACAGTTTAAAAAACTAAAAAACACGCTTTTATTGTAGATCGAACTAAAAGAATGAAAAATAAATTATAATTTAAAAAAAATTAAAGAACACGCTTTTATACTGAATCGAACTAAAAAGTAAAAAAATAATTCTTAATATAAGAATAAAATGATGAACGAGAAAATGAATGTTATTGGGGTAAAAGCGTGGGGTGTTCTATAAATATATCAATTGTTATAGTTTCTGACTTGTTTCAATTCTGAAATTGCACCCCACGCTTTTACCCCAATGACATTCATTTTCTCGTTCATCATTTTATTCTTATATTAAGAATTATTTTTTTACTTTTTAGTTCGATTCAGTATAAAAGCGTGTTCTTTAGTTTTTTTTAAATTATAATTTATTTACTCATCTTTACTTTCTGTGTATAATCTTTTTGATGTTCATTTGAGCTTGTAGATGGAAGCTCTTGCCTCAGGGAAGATTTTTATTTCAACGAAAAGGCGTGTAAACGTGCCACCTTTCTACATGTGTGTTTTGAGTCTAATCTAGAACATCAGTAGAACAAAGAACAGGCAATTGTGCACAATTCAAGTGATATTCACTGTTTTTCGTCGTGCCACTCAAGGTAAATCAATTCAACTATATTTAGGTCTCAAAGACAAGTGTGGTATAAGGATTTTTAAACAGCAAAAAGGACGAGAACTATCAACAGTTGATGAAAGAACTCTTAGAAACTTTTTAATGACCCAGGATGCAAAATGTCTCTAAAGATCCATTTTTTACATTCCCTTGATTTTTTCCCTAAAAACTGTGGAACTGTAAGCGATGTGAACACGGTGAAAGGTTTCATTAAGATATCACAGCAATGGAATGTATATATCAGGGTCGTCGGGATGAATCAATGCTCGCAAACTACTGCTGGACAGGGATAACTCGGGCTCCGATATACAAGAGTCAATTCAAAAAGAAATATTTACAGGAAGTAAACTAAAAAATACTACTGATTTTCCTGATTATGAACACGGTTTCTAGAAACATGACTTATTGTACTGTATGTATTAGTTAGTAATGTTTTGTTCTTCAAATTTATAGCAGTAAATTGATGGATGGGCTGTGGTATATCTTAAAAACAAGAGCTAATAAATAAATTTCATTTACATTTTCGTTTTTTTTCAACCCAAAATTAGTAAGAATAGGCTATTTAAAACTATGAAACAGACAAAAAGTTGTTTTTTGTTGCCTAGTGTTATTTGAGATGCTTGAACGAAGAAACGGGGCGAGGGAAGCTAGTATGAGTAGAAAATAAATGAAAACACTGCGAGGAAAAAGAAAAACCGATAATTCCAACTGATTTTTTTTTTAATTTAAGGAGGAAAATCCCTCCCCCTTTTACAAATGTTCATGTCTTAGAACTTTGTAGCCTTTCAGAAAACATTTAATATAGTTAAAATAACCCTTTTCGCCCTTTCCAAATCAAATTCATGACCATCAAATTACGGAACAGGGGTAAAAATGGAGAAAACGGGGCATCTCAAGAGAACGGTGGGAGATACGACAAAATGGGAATTATATTCTGGTTCAGCAGATCATTTTACATAAAAATTTGTAAAAATGCCGATTTTCAAACAGAGCAGCGTATTTATACTTTTTTCAATTTGAAGTAAAACTGTATGCACATTATTTCTATTACAATAAAATCGTTAAACAATTTTTTTTTGTTGAATTCAAAAAATATTTCTTAAACAAATTTCCAGGAAAGAAAGTGATCTAAAAAGTCCCTCGCTTTCTTTTCCAAATGAATTACGATTTTAAATAATGGATATGTGCTACAAAGATTGATAAGCCTATTTATTCATTTTGTTTGAAAAATCAACTACACAAATGAAGATGATTCTTAATTATATTTACTTTTTATGTTCCATTTTTTAACAATCTTAACCATGGAAAACAAGAAATATAAAAA
Source organism: Trichonephila clavata (assembly GCA_019973975.1). Lineage (NCBI taxonomy): Eukaryota > Metazoa > Arthropoda > Arachnida > Araneae > Nephilidae > Trichonephila > Trichonephila clavata. The sequence continues at coordinate 60,939 of BMAO01035495.1, read as the reverse complement.
AAATTATGATGAATTAAAAATAATTTGAATGGATGAAAAGAAAGCATTTCATTGACAATTGAAAATTTAAATATATATATATATATATCTTTTAAATATAATAAAAAATAGGTAGATCAATTTTTAACTATAATGCACCTATCAAGCAAGAAAATTTAATATGTTATTGTAATGAATTTAAAGAATTCAAAGATAACTATCACCAGCATGTTATTACTGGTGATCTCAATATTGTAAAAGACAATAATCTTAGAAATATAATGAATAAAGGTACTGGTTTTAGACTTATGATATCCAATAATAATAAAATTATCAAAAATCAGTTATATAATGATATTGAGCAATTCATTTACAAAATTGCTATTAAATATAGTATGCCTATAGAGGGGCATTCACAGAGTTTAAATGTAACATTACACAACAGATAAATAAATATAACTTTAGTACAGATAATAACATCTTTTTTAATGATATTAAAAATCAGATTAAAAAATTACAAAATAAATTTATTATAGTTTATATTGATAAAGTGCCTGGAAATTTTGCCTTCATTTGTAAATACTATTATAGTTTAATGCTCAACAAACATTTTGAAAATAATACAGCCTTTATTAGGTCATCAATTTCAAATAGAGAAATAAATAATCGAATTTTGGCTTTTCATAAACAATTAAAAATACAAATTAATAATAATTTTAAATTTCCACATGTATTTCTTACTCCTAAATTTCATAAAAATCCAGTAAAGTTTAGAACAGTTACTAATGGTTTTAATACATATATATATCAGCAAATCAGGCAAAATTCTACATGAAATGTTACAAGATACAATAAATAATCTAAAAACTTCAGCCATTCTTAAAAATAGTACAGAACTTATTGCACAAATTAAAGATAAAAAGATATTTTCAGTATTTAGTTTAGATTTTGAAGATCTTTTTAACTCAATTAATATTGATGATATGATAAAAACACTTGTAAAATTACATAAAACTACTAGAATTGCACATATACTAGAATTGGAATCTTTTTATGATATCTGCAACTTGTTCTTAATGGAATAAAACAATCAATTTCTTAAAAATAGTATAAATATTGTTTTTTAAAAATTAATAATCAAAAAGCTACTGAAAAATTACGCCACAAATGTCTTCGAACACTTAACAAAAATCTCAACACACATAGCTTTAAATATTATATTTCTTTCTTAATTTAGTACTTAGTAGGATATCTTTTAGTGTCCACAACAACTTTTAAACGTCTTGGTATAGATTTAATTTTTGTTGTTGTTATTTCTGCATCGATTTTCCTTTATGCTTCTGTAATTATTGTTTTTATTTCTCATTATGTGTTTATATGTCATGTTTTCTTTTTTTTTAAAAATCAAATTCTCACCAAATATGTTCTATTGGGCTAAATAAACTGATTGAGGAGGTGTTTTCAGAATTTTGGAACAGTTATAGAGACACCAGCGGCGTACTTTGAGAGCAGTCGCTTTGCATCATTAGCCTGTTAAAAAATAAAGTCGCGTCAATATACAAATTTTGGCCGGATAATTTAAAATTTCTCTTTAAAACATTTAAATAGAGCTCATGATTCACAATACCATCAAAAAATATCAAACTACCTAATTTTGAGGCCGATTTACACCCCCACGCAAGAACTCCACCTCCATGCTGAAGCATGGAGGTCAAGGAGTTCTTGTTCCATATAAATTCATGGGATTAAATTCCTCAATTTTTCATTTACAAACTATTATATACCCATCAGAACCAAAAATGTTTCATTTTCTGTCACCCCAATCAATTTATAGTCAATTTTGAATTTTCTGAAACTTAATCCCAAGAATCCAGTTGAATCAAACAACCATAGAGGTGGAAGTGTTTTTGCGTGGGGGTGTAAATACGCCTCAGAATTAGGTATTTTAGTGTTTTTTATGGTATCGTGAATCATGAGCTCTATTTAAATATTTTAGAAAGAAATTTTAAATTATTCACCTAAAAATTGGATATCGAAGATGACTTTATTTTTAACAGGATAATGACGATAAGCGCACTGCTGTCAAGGTACGCCGTTGGTGTTTCTATAACTTTCCTAAAATTATGAAAACACCTCCTCAATCAGTTTATTTAGCCCTGTAGAACATATTGGGTGAGAATTTGATTTTTGAAAAAAAGACATATATATATATATATATATATAAACGCATAATGGGAAGTAAAAACAATAATCACTGAAGCATGGAGGAAAATCGATGCAGAAATAGCAACAAAAAAAAAGATTAAATCTATACGAAGACGTTTAAAAGTTGTTGTGGACACTAAAAGATATCCTACTAAGTTAAATAAAAAAAAGAAATACAATATTTAAAGTTATGTTGAGATTTTTGTTAAGCGTACGAAGACTTTTTGGCGTAATTTTTCAGTAACTTTTTGATTATTAATTTTTAAAAATAGTATTTATACTATTTTTTAAAAAAATGATTATGTTATTCCATTAAGAACAAGTTGCAGATATCATAAAAAAATTCCAATTCCAATATATTAATTTTTATAAGTCGAAAACATTAAACTGTATCGGAAATTGATAGTGTACGAATACTTTTGTGGTCCACTGTATATAAAATAATTCTATTCAAATTATTTTATAAAATAATTTATTTGAAAATATTTATATTGATTATGATTCGTACATAAATTATATATATTATTATAGTATTTATATTACGTGTTATTATATTATATACATTATTTTATTACATTATTAAAATATTTTTCATTAGATATATTTTATACTAAATAGCTCTATTTTTCAAACATTTCAAATTAATTAAAAATTATGTATCAACTTCCACGCGCTGAAAAGCATGGGACATCATAAAATTTAATAAACAAATCTTAGAAGTGATGATGTTGATGATAATATTTTTTGAAAAGTTCCTCAGAGTAAATTGGCAACATTAGTTTCTTATATATTAAATTCGTCCTACGAATATTTTCATAGAAATTATTTAATTTTCTACCCTCTTATTAATTTTCATATAAATTTAACTAAACGTTCTTCAACCACCTGTTATGAAACCTTAAATTTGTCAAAAAATTCCCACAGAATTATGATTTTTTTTTTTTTTGTATAGGAAAATTAAAATGTTTTGAAATCGTTGAATCACAGAATATATAGAGATGAGAAAACATTAAAAAAAATTATCAAAGTAATCAAAAACATTTATTTTGCCTTCGGTTCTGTTTGAATTCATCACATTCTCAACAAAACGAGCAGAGATTAAAATACAAAAATCGAAAGATTCTGCGTTTATCTCGGATAGGGACATGCGCTGAGGTTTCTCTTTTCACTCTTCCTCCCTGGATGGAGTAAAATCGATACGGACCATGCGCACTTTGCAGATTTCTGATACTCTCACTCCTCCACCCCTCGCCACAATAATAATGAACTAATCTACTCTGCGTCAGCGAATGCATAATGGCAGTGTCTTTACGTGAATACAACAATGATGACTACCCACCTTTTATTTATTTATTCCAACCCCTCGAGTTCCGAGTTGTCAAAATCGAACGCAGAATCGATATAGTGCGATACAGTTTCTTGGCCCAACGATCAATAACGTACTTGGATCTGAGCACCTCGGAGTATAGCAAACGCGAAAAGCGCATCTTCACCACAGAGGCTTTCAGAAACCGGATTGATAACAGAAGGCGAACTCTGTACAAATTCCATCTCGATCTAACGAAGGAACTCGACCCCGGACCCCCGAAGTCGGTGAAGTACGACGTGGTTGTCACGGATCTATCGAAGCACGTATGCACCGACGACGATTTCTGTTTTTACTTCCTGCGAATACAGATCTCTTGCAGGCCTGTTTACGGTCAGGAATGTGACAAGCAACTCAAGCGAATCATGCTGGAACGAATACCCAAGTCGCAGAACAAGATCGAAGCAGCGCTCAAGTACGCCAGGGTACTCAGCTCCTTACAATGCTCTTGCAAATTCGACAAAACCCTGACGGCTTTCTTGAGGGAATTGTTCGACGATCGGGAACATTCTGCTTTGGCGGTTGAGTTCGTCAAATTCAAAGAGAGTATATTGTCCTACCTCGTGATCAAGGGTAAGCAGAGTGAATTGGATTGGGCCTTGTATCATTCTACGAGGTTAAAATACAATCTTATGCAAGGATTCCGGTTTAATTACACCACTTCGATGCGAATGTTCACAATGAAGATTCCCCTTTTGTTGGGGTATGGGTATCCCTATCCATTCTCTACGTTGAATTTCACGGAAGCGCTAGAGCACTACCTGTCCAGCAGACTAGACAGACGGTTCGCGAAGTAAGTAAATACATTTTTCTTCTTGATATGTAATTTTATAATTGCATCATTGATAAATTGTACGAATGTAATGTAATTTTATGACTGAATTCTTCGGGGATTACTTCAGGAAAGCCGGTCAAAAAACAGATTTTTCAAAGTTTTCATAAAAATAAAAAAATGGCAATATTTTTTTTAAGGTATGTGACTGCCTTCGTAGCACTTTTTGTTGAAATATATAAATTTTCAATTAAATAAACACATTTTTAATTGAAGTGGGCCATTAAACTAGGAATTAATACACAATTTCCACAAAATAATTTTGGATATATTGGGAATTTTGAGTTAAATTTTAGTGTAAAATTGCAGTTACGGTAAGGTTTGTATTGAAAATTCTAATCAATATATTCGAATAACATTTATACAGCACATAAATAGCATCATTATCTGTACTTGGAGCGATAAGATTTGTAATACTTTTGAAAGTTTTTGAAATATGTAATTTTTTATGCAAGAACTCAATTTTTTACAAAAACCTAATGTTATTTTCTCACAAAAAGTGCAATAAAATACATAAATATATACATAGAGATTAGATAATAGTCTAGACTAGAGATAAGTCTAAACAAAACATTTTCTGAAAATTTCAATTCAATATCTTAAGCACAAATTATGTAGTAAACTTTACCGTGAAGCAAAAAATTTAAAAACGTAGTTTCTCAGAAAATGCATTGAAAGATTTTAATACAGTTTTAAAAATTTCCTATTAATTGTACATTTTTTAAACTCACCATATTTATAGGCCAAGATCTCTTTAGCTTCATGTTTAACTAATCTGGGCATAGTTTTAGCCTTGTGCTGTTTTCTAGATAGTTTTATAGACTATAACAATTGTCATTCTTAATGAAATTTTGATGAAAATTGCAGTTACACAAAATTCTAACAAATGTATTCAGATAATACTTACACAGTAGGTGAATGACCTCTTTATATGTGTTAGGAATTAAAAGATTTGTAATACTTTTGAAAGTTTTTTAAATATGCTAAATTTTATATGCAAAAGCACGATTTTTAAAAAAAATCAATGGGTTTTTTTTTTTGTGTAAAAAAGCGATAAACTACATAAATATATACACAGAGATTAGATTTTGATTCATAACATAGATATAACTAAATAAAAGGTGTTCTGAAATTTTTAATTCAATATCTCAAAAAATTTTCGTGTAGGGATCTATTTCTGGTTTTGTCAGCTCCATTTCCGGTTTACTAATTATGCTATAACATTGCTTCTAAATATCGTAGAAAAAAAATAGAGTATTTTTGGAATTTTAAGTGTATGGGCTATAAGATAAAAGCATAAAAGAAATTTCGAAAGTTTTCAACAAAATGCCAAATTTAGGGTAGTCACATATCTTAATGTAGTTCAAACTTCGGCTTTAGCTAAATTAGAAATAATTAAAACTTTTTTTTTACAAAAAATATTTACATGTGCCAAAAATCGATTCCATCAGCTTTTAAGAAGTCTCAAATATCAATACAAAAATGAGCATTTTGAAAATTTTACTTATCTTACAGCTTTGAAATTTTATAAATATGTAGTAATGCTGTAATTTAATGAGATAGATAAATAAATATTAGTGAGAGATTTTATCAAAAGAATTATTCTAAAATAAAGTGATGGGTTCAAATGTAACGAATTTTCATCATTTTGAAATTTTTCAAGCATACATTTTAAAAAGAAACAAGTTAAAAAAAAATTTAAGTCAATTCCTACTAAGGTTTACAAAGAAAAATTTATTTTAGTAGTTACTTTTTATTAAATAATTACAATTAATATAAATATGTATATATATATATATATGACAGAATTACAATATTAAGTGGAAAAATAGAAAGCTCTTTTCCTGGTAATTTTCCATTTTCCTTTTTATATAGGGTGTTGGAGTATTATTTTTGTTTGTTACTATTTATTCATTAAGTTAAATTAATGAATTAATATTTGAAAAACTGTATTACTATCAAGTGACATCCACTACACTCTTTAAAAAAATGTATTTGAACTTGAGTGGGTGAATAAAAAGCATTTTCATAATGATTGAAAATTTGAACAAGATATATATATACAGTGGGGGCCAAAATTGTGGACACTTTTTAGAATTGTTATGTTTTTTAAGTTTGTATGCTTATAGAAAATACTACGTTGCGCGAAATATAAAGTATTTTATATCATTTTAAAGATAATTTAATACTGAATGCAATACTAAAAAAAAATTCAAATATTTACAACGCAAAAAAAATTATGCTCCAAAAGCTATCGATATACATTAGATACTAATGATAGCAGTGAGTTATCAGTGCTTAGTGGGGTAGCCTTTATTTATTATTACAGCTTCACATCGATGTTTCATTGAGCTGAAAATAGTTTTAAACTCTTCCTTCGCTATTACATGATGCTTGGAAACAGATATATCATGAATTAGTTTCTTTTTATTTCACGGGGACCTCATCCGGACAAGAGTTTTCAAACGATGCCACAAGTTTTCGATAGGATTGAGGTCAAGACTGTTTCCTGGCCAGAACAACAACTCAATCTTAGACCGATACCAATCTTTCGATTACTTTACTGTGTGTCAAGGATCAGAATCTTGCTGAAAAATAAATGAAGCGTTGATGGTAAATAGATCCCTGATGGAATGTAGAAGTTTGAGTTCTAGGAGGGTGTCAATGTATTTTCTGGCATTCAGTCTCCTATTGATGATATAAAGACGACCGATACCATATGCTAATATGCATGACCAAATAATAAAAATATGTGGGTACTCAGTGGCCCACACAAGGGGGGTGTCCTAGAGGTCCGGACACCCCCCCCCCCAAAGCCCTTGAGTTTTTTTCGATTGATGATAATCCTATATACATATAATGTAAAATTTTACTGGAAACTTGTAATTAACAATTTATTTTATTTATTAATTAATGCTAAATATTAATTCAATAATTTATTTCTTACTAATTATTGTTAACAAAATCAGAAGAATGAATTGGTGTTGTCTTGAGGTATGATACGAGTTGGGGGGGGGGGCTTTTGACCATGGAAACCTTGAAAAATTTATGTGTGCGCTACTGTGGGTACTTCACAGTTGCCTGGATGCAATCAGGATGTAGCATTTCTCCTATTCTACGTCTTACATATTTTTGGCCATCACTACCGAATAACAATAGCTTTGTTTCATCCCTCCATATAATTTGTGACCACTAATCTTTGTCCAATTAATGTGTTCCTTTGACTACTGTAGTTATTACAGAACAACTGTTTTTACTTTGCAAGTGTTTGAACTTTTTTTTTTTTTATAGATTTTTTTTATTTTAAAATTTTTTTTCGTAAAAAAATACTTAAATCAATACAAAAAATATAACCCTCCCTCCTAAAAAAGTTGGCAAATATGCATCAAGACAAATTTTTTTTAAAAAAAAATTGTTATTATTGTTAAATTGTTCTAATATAAAGAAAATTCTAATTGAAGTCGTCCTGTTCGTAAAAATAAATCAGTTTCCTCATAATAATAATATGCTAAATTTTAAATCTTCTAATCTCTTTTATTATTAATGCAATATTTTTAGTTGTTCATATATGATTAATAATATATTTATTTTGGTGAAGTTCATTTTTCTGTTTTACAGTGTCAAATGTGTCAGTTATGTTTTCATGTAATAATACTGATAATGAGATTTTTCTTATTTTCATAATTTTCCACTCTGCAGAAAGGACTCCCATAAATTAACCTTTAATACGAATTGCATTTGCTTCTATTTGATAGAACTGTAATTCAATTTCTTCAATAGATGTTTTATACAAGGACGAGTACAAACTAATTAATCTGATTAATTTACCAATTCTGATGTTGAAGTGTTCTATCCTTAGCGAATATCCAGATTTATTCATTTCAAATGATTTAAGAATAAAAGTGTTTTTCATTATGCTTAATTGAAAAGTTATATCATTATAAAGGAAATAATAAACAACCATTATGAAAATTTAAGTTAAAAGTTTTGGAAATTCTAGTTGCTTTTCTGTTATTTTCTATCTGGATTTCGGTATATTAATTTGATAATGAGGTTGTTTTGCTTGTGAAGGAATGTTACATAATTTTAATTGATTAAAATAACTCATTCTTTCTCTTCTATGAGCTGACTAGCTACGTTTAGAACCGTGGTTTTGAAAAAAAATGTATAAATAAGCAATTTTCTTTTTTAGGTCTCTCTCTCTCTCTCTCTCTCTCTATATATATATATACATCTTGTTCAAATTTTCAATCGTTAACAAAATACTTTATATTCATCCATTCAAGTTAAGATACATTTTTTAAACTTGTAGTGGATGACACCAGATGTTAATACAGTTTTGTCAAAAATTAATTCATTATTAATTTTATTTTTTAATTTTAAATTTATTTTGCATTATTTCGGTCTAAGTTACAACTATCTGCAACAGATAGTGCCAGTACTTTTTTCTAACTAGTAGAATTTGACTTATATGTTTTTTTAAATATTATTTGTTTAATATTTAGTATCATTTGAAACACACATATAAGAAATTTTTAAGAGTATTAATTACAAAAAAAATTTATTTATATGCAGTTTTTTGGCAAAAAAAGGAAGAAAGAATGATATATTTTCGAAACATAGTGCTTTTATAAAAAATGCATCTGTATTAAAATAATTTGCCAATATATAGTTAAGACTTTTCTACGAAGACTGAAATAAATGTTTTGAAAAATTCACGTTTTCAAAGTAAGAATCACACACAATTAAAATAATAACCGGGTTTAAAAAAAAAAAAAAACTTCCTAACTTTTGATGAATTAAAATATAAATAAATCCACTCCTAAATTTTATATCTAAAACTTGTAGACTCTGTATACAAGTTTTAGCTAAATTTAGGCAAAATATTTTTATTATCGAAGCATTTTTCATAAAGAAGACTGTTTTGAAAATATGTCATTCTTTTTTCATTTTTTGCCCCAAAACTGCATTTAAATAACTCTTTATTGTACTGATACCAAAAAAATTTAAAATTCAATAACATTCATGTTTTTAATATCAGCTGGACAAAATGTAATATTAATAATGCCTAAAAGGGAATTAAATTGCAACATTAATACATGTAATTAGTTTTATAAAAATATTATTTCAGTTTCGGATTTTTGCTTTTTTTTTATTTATTAAAAAATAAAAAACTTAAACGTAGGATAAAATTAGATTTTTATCGTTACTCCTGATTAAATAATAAACCGAAATACTAACAACACCAAACTCTTTATTTACTTTGAAAAAATATCTTTTGCACTGTATATTTGTAAATGTTTTAGTTATACTTGTATAATTCAAATTATAAAGTAACATTTGCGTGACTTCTGTTGTTGCAGATTGGATGACAAATAACTTATATTAGGATTGTAAAGGCCACATCACACGTACGCGTTAGAAGCAATTTTTGGTCCAATTCGTGCAATTTTTTCTCCGTTGCCATAGCAAAGGCTTTCGAACAACTTTTTGCCAGTGAGCTGAAAAAGTTGCTCTAAATAAAAGTTGCTTGAAATTCCAGCCAATGGGGTTCTCTTCGGCACCCTACGTCATAAACAAGACGGCGGTAACGACGGTAGCAGGGGCGGCTCGAGGGCCGGACAAAATTTTAAAATACTTTTTTTTTTGTTATGGAAAATTTGGAAGAAGTTTCAGGAAGAAGTTAAAGTACACTATCTAGGGAAAAATATTCAGAACGAGATAATTTCTCTTTTATATGAGAATATTAAATTATACATTGTTCATAAAATTTCACAGGCTAAATATTATTCGATAATTTTAGATAGCGCCCCTGATGCCAGCAAGATCGAACAAATGACATTTATGGTAAGTTATACATGTATTGAGAAATCTAATTCTAACGAAGTTATCGTTAAAACTAATGCGAGTTTTTTTTTGGTTTCCTTCCAGTTGAAAGATTAACTGGGAGAGAACTTTCAAATTTAATAGTTGAGAAACTTAAAAAAATTACAGCTAAATTTGCTAGATATGCGGGGGCAGGCCTACAATAACGGAGTTAATATGAAAGGTGAGAAATCAGGGGCTCAATTTAAAACAAGAACGTTAAATCTACGAACAATCTATGTCCCACTCCTTAAATTTGGTCGTTAATGACATGGCAAAAACATCCTTAAAAGCCTGTACTTTTTTAATATAGTTAAAAAAAAATTTTTTTCCCCATCAACTTTGCGTTGAGTTATATTATTAAAATGTATAAAAGGCATAAAACTTTAAAGCCACTTAGTGTAAATAGCTGGGAAAGCTGAATAGAGGCTATTAAACCCTTATTTTATCAATTGAGAGGTTTTTATGATGCTTAGTTTTTATAATAATGCTGAAATTGACAACTCTACAAGTGATGATGCCTATTAAATTCTACTTAACAGTTCAAGTTCCTATGGCCATCATTATTTGGTATAAAATCTTTAATTGCATTAAAATTCAATAAGCAAGCTATTGCAAACAAAATATTACGATCTACCATCTACTATGGAACTCTCAAGAAATTGTAAAGATTTTTTTAAGGATGTGACTTTTGATAAAATGTACTGTGATGCAAAAGAACTGGCCGTCGAGATTGATATCGCTGCTAACTTTGAGGTGACTCAGTCACGTCACAGAGTTCGACGGGAAAATGTGAATTTTAATTATGAAGCACAAGATGATCCGATGGAATATCCTAAATTAAAATTCAAGATAGAGTTTTATTATTTTACATTGGACGAAGCAGTTAATGCCTTGGAATGCAGATTTAATTTAAAGAGTACTGACAGAAATTGTTTTCAATTTTTGTACAATATATATGATTTAAGAGATACCCTTAAAACTTTAATTAATTAAAATCTGTAAAAATTTAGAAATGATGACCGACGGAGAATCATTGGATGTAAACGCGCTTGATTGAGCAGATGAGATAATGTCAGTTTCAGCTTTAGCAGGCGGGGAAAAAAGCCCAGTTGATGTTTTAAAATTTATTTTTGTTTTAGAATTTGCTCCAAATCTTGCTATTGCAATTATTTTTTAATAAGTTTGGCAAGTGTTCAAGCACTAGTTTCTCAAAATTAAAATTAATAAAAAAATTTCTTACAGTTCACAAATTCTAAATATAGATTAAATGGCTTAGCTACATTGGCTATCGAACATGAAATAGCAGAACAAATTGATCAGAAAGTTTTCCGAATTAAAAGTCAGAAAAAAAGCAGTGGTAATTTTTTATGTGTTAGTTTTTAATATATATATATATACTGTTAGCTCCCTTTTTCTTCGCAAGGAATATTCAAGTTTTATAGGTGTGCATTTATGAACAATTTTTATCTTTTTTAATAATAGTTTTTTTTTACTTTGGGGAGAGGGGCGGCATTTTTCGTTTTTGTCCGGGGCGGAAAAATTGCTAGAGCCGGCCCTGACGGTAGCTTCACATCAGATATGGCGTATAATATTTTAATGGTGTACAGTATTTTAACGATGCTCCGTTTCTGTTTACGCCCATCAACAAAAAAGCGCTAGCGAAATAAAAGAAATAATACTGGACGGTCGTTTTCGAAGCATTAAAATCGGCGAGTTATGTTTCAATGTGGAGAAAGAGCATGGCTGACGTCAGACCAAGAGGTTTTGTTTACGGCAACCCTTCACCCTCAGATTGGGCTAAAAGTTGGGCCAAAAAGTTGCCCGAAAAATGTACGTGTGATATGGCTTTAAGATGTTACTTTTAGTAGAATACATGCTGAATTGGAGTCATCTGCCAAACAGTTTCTAAACAATTAATTACTTTTACAGTGGTTCACTGTTTTGCCGAAAAGATTTGTGATTTGTTTTAAAATGCGTTTTTACAGTCGATGTTTCTGCATACCACTATTCCAGAACATAAAACACTCACCACTTTAGCGCCTTTACTGATGTCATATTTCTAGATTCATCGAAATTGAAATTCTCTGTTACACTTACTGTCTGTGCCTTTTTTTCTTCTTCTTTTTTTTTTTTTTTTGCTGAACTAGTCATGTTAAATAACACATAAAAATCGTAAATCTAACACAAATAAACTTTATAACACAGTTTTGTCAATGAGATTGACTATGCTATGCTTAGACAAACTTTGCATCATAAGCAATTGTCGTCCACGACATAACTCAGGCAAGACAATAACAAACGAATGTACTTCCCACCGCCCCGCGACCGATCACTCGCGTTTTTTCGTAATACTTCATTGTGAACTTTGTTATTTTGAAATAAAATGCAAACCATTTTAATCACTGGAGTGCCCAAAATATTGTGGCGCGTGCTATCAATGGCACGCGTGCCACTGGTTTGCCCTCCCTGCCCTAGAACAAGAAAGTGTTTTCATGGAGCCCCATTCCATACACATACTTCGAAGAGTATATCTCAAAATAATATTTAAAGTAAATCAACTTGTTATAGGCACTTTATGTAAACACACAAAAAAAAAAGTGCTGCGTTTATTATTAAAAATTGTAATCTAATTTTTTTAATATAATTTACTTATTAATAATAATAATTTGTGATCCAAATGTCACGTATCTATGCATTGTATTTAGTAACTGGGATAGGTGCTTGCTTTTTTTCACACAAACTGTCGAAGTCTAGGTAAATTGAGATTAAATGCAATCGCATTACATATTCTGAGTCTCATTTGTTTTTATACTTTGTTTTTTTTTAGCCACTTACGTTGAGAAATATATTTTACTTAACACAATGTTCTGAATAGCATTCAAATGTTTATAGCTGTGTAAGAAATCCCGTGTATTTTGTATGAATGCAACCTAAAATTTAGAAGCTATTCTTGCTTAAATTTGGATTTTAACATCAACTCTGTTGATATGTTGTTCCCTTTCCTTCATTGAGCCAAATCATACCATCACCTGTATGAAGATCAAAGCTAAGGCTAACGTCACGTGTACAATCTAGCCCAGGGATACTCAAACTTTTTTTCTGCCGGGTCGCATACATATGTCAGCTATTTCACGCGGGCCGCAATATGAGAATTAAAGGATGAGAGAGGGGAGAAAAGATTAAGACCAAGATAACATAAAAAGTTTAAAATGGGGAAATTGATCAAAATATTAAAACTCCTATTTTACTTTTTAAAATTATTATTTTTTATAGTTTTTATCTTTGTCAATAATTTTTTCTAAATTGGAAGCATTTAAGAATCACTCTTTCACAATATCTGCATTAGTAAACGGTTTCATATGATTACCAATAATATAATAAATTTCCTAGGGTGCCTTTGTTACCGCTGTGACATTACTACTGACAAAACACTTTTTTGCTGTTGCAAAAATTATTCAAGAAAGCATATTTATCACCTCTTGAAAGAGATCTTCGAGGAAAAGTGTCATTGAATGATTCCTGTTTATTGGTATTTTTTAAATACAACACTTCGTGACGAATCAAGCAATTACTGAACGATGCTTGTTTTTCACTACAAAATAATCAATTTCCGAATCGTCTTGAAACAATCTATTTTCTTCGAATATTTTTCTTTGGCTAAGATAGATAGTTAGCTAAAAGATAAAAGATAGTTAAAAATTAGTTCCACTCATAAAATGATCGCTACTGTTGTCTATTATCACCAATCAGGAAAAAAAATTATATCGATTCGCACCCATACGACAACAAAAAGCAAAATTCATATGCAGTCGACTCTCGATAAATGGAGGTTGGAGGGACCAATGAAAAGCTTTGTATTATCAAGAGTTCGAATAATCAAGAGCGTAGAAAAAATTCCCAAAATACACGAAGAGAAATTTTTTTCTAACACATTTAAATTTGAAACTATGTAATAAAGCAACAACTGTACATATGTATAAAATTATTTTAAAGTATTTTTAAAAAGTACAAATTATACAGCATAAATATTAAGTCCTGTATTGTCTCAGGGGTGTAAAAAATGTTTCGAGAGCACTAAATATGAACAATTTTCGACTAGAAATAATTCTTTGAGGTTAAAATGAAATAATTTGATTCTTTTACACATTTTTTTATAAAGGAATAAAGTTTCAAAAAAGTATAAAATGTCTAAAATATAATCATAATTTTAAAAATAATAAGCACATAAAAATAAGACAAATTTTTGTAAGAAACAAATAGTAAGTTTTACGACGCGCATGATATTTTCTGCAATAATAATTCTAATTACTAGCAATAAGTTGATTTATAAAGTCAAATATATCCTTATTACATGTGGTAGCGATTTTATATAAATAGAATAAAAAATAATATTTTAAAAAATAAAAAATACATTTTTAAAAAAAATTTTTTATTTTAAATTCAATTTTTTTGAAATTTTTCAAAAAATTACAAATATGTAATACTATAAATAGCTAGGATTTAAAGATTATGATAGAGTTTATAATTCTGTGAAATTTTATGCATCAAAGTATGATAGTTTTTGAAACGCACAATGCGCGTACGTGAAAAAAACACAAACTGAGAAAAAAAAAGGCTTTAAAGTTTTAAATGGAATTTGAGAAAATAAATTTTAAAACTTACATGCTAAAATGCTCCAGGATCATACGATATGCCTTCCTATTGCTCAAACAGCTCAATTTCTTTAGTCTTTTTAATTTTTTTGGCTCTGCGCGCTTCAAAAGATGATGCTAAGCTCCTCTTTCTTGACGTAAAGATTCGACGATTGTCACGTTCAGCCAGGGACACGCAAACATTTTTGTTAATTTTTAAGCCAAATATCTCTAAAATAGTAATAAGTATTTGATTTCCATCATTAAAAATGCTGATTGCTAGATTTGCAGCAATCTCTGCAATCTGAAGGCTAGAACCAATCGTCTTCGGACAAAACTTCCAGATTAATGAATTTAAACTTTCATTAGGATTCTGTGTCTTACCTCCTAAACATTTCTTCAGGAGTGCCGGATGAGATAAGTCTGCAAATGCAGGCTTAATTACATCTCGAACAGCTTTAGCAACTGAGGGTTTGTGTTTATAATTTTGTAAATTATTATTAATTGCAGCATTATACTTACACCATGTATTTGGATTTGTAGGACAAAACCAGTGCATCGGTTCATCATCGGTGCTGCAAGAATGGCCCCAAACAGCCCAAATGGCTTTCCGCATTTCCTCTACACTAGTAGAATTGCATCGAATAGCATTACCATAGTAATGCGCAAGCTTATCAATTAAACTATCAGTTAACCTACCTTTACCGCCTATAGTCTTACCATCAGATAATTTCTTTTTACCATATACTAATTTAAGCTTCCTAAGTCTTGTACCCATTCTCTTTTGCACATGGCTTACACATTCTATTTTCTGAATAAGATGGTCATCGCCGTATGGCTTGTTTTCAGAAAGGGCATTGAATGTTTTTGTGTCGCCATCTCCTATGTAGTTCGAATATTTCAAGTTTTGTGAAGCTTTTCTGATCGATTAAAAATCCTCAACATCCCGTCAACCTCCATCTTACCAGCAGAGCCAGAATAATTTTTTCTACATGAAATCTTATGCGCTCTTTGCCATTTATTGTACTTGATACCAAACTTTACACCTTTATAACTGTCGCATCCTTTGCAAAATGAGGACAACACTTCCCTATCCAAAACCTTACCTGTTTCGGCCCCTATTACAGTACATTCTCCAATCAACGATGAATGTCCTCTCGTCTTCCAGGTCCCATCACCACTTACTGTTAAAATGTTATCAGATGACGAAGAATTTTCTTCGACAGCTGCCCTGTTCATGCTTTCTTCGGCGACTTCCTTCATAACAAGTGAAAGTTTATTATTAATAACATCATATGTTTTTTGTTCAACAGGATTAGGAAGACTCAGTACAGCACAAAAGGTTTTTAATGACTCTAAACCTTAAACTATGCATCTCATTGCTAAAATAGATCTTCTGTTAATTTCTGGAGCATTACTTTTATTCCTAGTATTTTCACAGCTTGAAAAAGTACAAATACTCCCACAGTTTTTACAATGTATTTCAAAATTCGAACATAAACCACGAGTGGATTTTTCATTAATTGTTAATGGTTTATGACATTTTAAACAGCATGATACTGACAAAATAGAGCTAAAGGTTGAAATAAAATCAAAAATACGATATCCTTTGAAGTTTTCACTTACCTTAACAAGATTTGACTTTAATGAAGTCTGAATTCCTGAGATTTTATTACTGGAAGCACACTTACCTGTATCTCTCCTTTCTGCAACATTTGTATCAGGACATACCTTCATGAATTGGTTCCCTCTAAATCTTCTTTTCTTAGGACGCTTACCTGAAAGTCTTCGATAGTAGATAAAAAATGCTGATTCTGCGGTAAAAGGCGGGGCAGGTGAGGCAGGCGGCGTGATAAGAAATGCCGATTCTGCTGTAAAAGGGGGGGGGGCAGGCGGGGCAGAGTTCAGTTGTTTTTCACCTGCTGTAGTTTTGGTTTTCGAGGTGCAGGCTACGCAGGTAGGGGTCGAGTTGAGTTGTTTTCTCCTACTGCTAAGTTGAGTTGTTTTTTTAAATGTGTAAAAAATTTAAGTATAGAATGTTAAAAGTGCTCTTGGCGCCACCTATTGATTAAAATATACACTAATTAGTAGATTGGAAAATGGTTGAAAAAAATAACACTCAAATAAAAAATAAATCTGGATTCAAACTCGCAGCCTCAGGACAAACTGTCTCCACAGGACAATAGTTTTTCAGTTACGCTAACCATTGTCCTATGAAGGCATACAGACCTGAAGAAAACTTAGGTTTATAATCTAATGAATTTAAGTTTGACGGCGGAGCAGATGTGGCGACATTTTTTTAAAATCATTTTCTTAATTAAAATGAAATAAAAAAAATATTTACATTGTTTTGATAACAAATGTGATGTAGTGTACTCGTAATCTGTGTGAACGGGTTACGATTTAACTTGTCTTAGCTTGTCTGATCTTGATTCTACTAGATGGCTGTGGAATGTTTTAAATCGTTTTCTTGGATGTTTTTTATAATAATCTTTTTTGAAAAAAATGAGCACTTTTTATTATTGGATCTTATAAATTATGTAACTGAAGAATTTTTGGAAAATCTTCGCTTAGATAATATTTTAAGAGAAGTAAGAGAAATGTTATGTCCACCTGATTATTTTGAATATTATGAGGATCTGAATAAAATGATTTTTTAAATGTTTAATTTGAGTTAATTTTATTTATATTGTTTGTTAGTTTAATTTATGTTGAGATACTTTCTTTTTAAAAATAAGTGTGGGTATATTTTTAAAAAAAATTATCTCAGAATGTTTAAGCGTAAATGATATTTTAAATGCATTTCATACAAAAGTAAGGAAAAAAAATACTGTATAAATATTTTGTATAAGTTTCTGACAAGATTTGGCTTTAAAAAGTTTATTTTTATAAATCTGGGGGGGGGGGGTTTATATATATGGTTATATTGTTAATTTTATTTATTCTGCTTTCTAGTTTAATTTATGTTGAAATAGTTTCATTTTAAAAGATAAATATCAGTATACGTATATCAGTATCAAACAAATTATCTTAGTATGTTAAGCATAACTGATATTTTAAATATATTTTGTATAAAAGTAAGGAAAAATTTATGTTTATGTGTTTAAAGCAAACTCTTTGCCTTTTCCAAAGAGTATAAATTGTATAACTATTCATTGCAATAACCATATAGTTTAATTATTTTTTCTTCTTAATTGAATAGAAATTAAAAAAAATATTTATTATACATTGTTTTAATAACAAATTGTAAATTTTAATTCGGTATAATGATTACACATACACAGTAAAGATACAAAGTATAAATTGTTTATTTTTACAAAAAAAACAACAACATCATTCTGTACTACGTTTTACATTACAATCGCTTATTTACATTACAGGACAACAACAAGTTGTAAAATTGAATTCAGCATAATGATTACACATGTACAGTAAAGATACAAAGTAAATTGTTTATTTACAAAAACAGCATTCTGTATTCCGTTTCACATTACAATCTTTTATTTACAAAAAAATCACATTATTGTGTCATCACTGAATTTTTGTCATACTGTTCATCGAATAGCTCTAAATTCGTCAGCGACCAATGTCCATGGGCAAGAGTAGTAATGCCATCACCATTAACAAACCTTTTATCATCTTTATATGACAGTGCAAGTTTGTTTTTCTTTATGGAGTGTATTGCATGAAATTTGGATCTAATTAAGTTCATGTCAGCATATTTTAATTTTTGATTAAAAAGACAGACTTTGTAGTCCTCAAATGTTATTTTATTTTTTAAAGTTTGTTTTTTAATTCCTTTTAACCGCTTTCCAATCTTATGGTTTGTTTTGTAGGCATACATTTTCGATTTTAATCCTACATATTCTGTCATAATATTTCCTTCGTTTTCATCGTTCATTTTCCCGATGACTTTTTTGTTAACAAGAGGTAAATCAAAAATGTTATTTTTGTCATAGTCTGAAGTGTCATATAAGTTAATATCGTCTTTCATGTCACTATAAAAATCATCAGTCTTTATTTCATATATAAAGGAATCGGTGTCTGTATACATGAGCCTTACTTTTGATTCGTAACGGTGCTTCATGTACTCATAGTGAAAAGAATACATTAGGACTTTTGATGTCTAAAATCACCCTTCCTACCTGTATTGGTTTCAAGAATTTGATTTGGGTTTTTTTTTAAGATGAACGGCCATTAAGTTTTCAGAAAATATTGTACGACGATTAAAATTTGGTTTCGCTATTAACTTTCGAGCTTGCTCTTCTGTTGAGCATAAACGTATATCTACTCTTCTTCTTACATTTTCCATCGTTTTCCCAAATATGCTATTATTCATTAGTTAGTAAAAATCCTTTTGAAAGTCATTCACAGCTTTAGTTCTTAATTCTGTATTGTAATATATGTAATTTTTAAGCCAAGGCGACTGAAAAAATTTTAAACCACGATGAATTTTTTTCAAGACTAACCCTAATTTTAAATAAAGCTTTAAATTTGAATGAGAATATATTTTGTTTTTGGTTCCAAAGTAGTTAAAAGTCTAGGTTCTCTACAATTAGATGGGGGTTTATTTTCAGAGGCAAGGGGAAAATCTGAATGTTTGTCATGCAAATCGGAAGGGTAGTCAAGATCCACTTCTAAGATGTAACCTAGATCTGAGTCATCTGATAAATTTAAAATATCCTGTTCAGTTAAATTGCCATCACTCCAAACAAAATCTTTTAAGGGTAGATATTTACTCATCGCGTAACCGTACAAATTATTTGCGTCAAGGTACATTAAATATTTTATCTCATCATCTGGATTAAAATTAGGCATATATTTGTTGTTAGCTATAGCATAACGATTGCAACACTGACTTATACCTCCACTTACACCATTTTCTATAAAAAGAAGCATGTCATAATCTGTGAACAGTTCGATAGCTACTTTAGTATACAATAGCATAGCACCCCACGATAAAGCTGGGGTGGTAAAGTTACCAACGTAAGGATCAAGTTTATAAGTTTGCATGCATATACATTTCTAAAGTTTTCAAAGAGATCAGTTAACAATAGGACATCTGTTTTTACATATAGATCACAGTATTCACCAAGATTATTTAAATGAAACTGATTAAACACTTTACAGGCGTGATTATAATCCTCTACACTTATAGCCTCTTCATTTAGTTTATTGTAAAATTTACTAATAGGGGCAAACAAGTATCTTAACATTTTTCAAAACTGTCGAAATAATCATACGGAAAAACTCTTTTTCTTAAAAGTAAATCTATTTTTTCTGAATCAAAATAATGTTTCCTATATTTAAATTCATCTTTTTTTAATGTTTGTTTCAAGGTTTCCAAACTAGAGGACATGAATTTGAAAGAATCTAAAAACCTTAACTGGAAATCGTTTGAAATATTTTTACTGAAGGAAATATATTTTTCTTCAGTGTTTGGAATTAAATGAATTTGTTTTTTATCATATCCCAACTCCTTAATAAAAATATGAGCGTCATACCCAGAAAGATTATGGAAAAAAATAGGGAAATATTTGGGGGGGGGGGGTCATTGCAAAATTGCAAGTATTACAACAAGGACCATTAAATTTTTGAGTCACATGATTATGATCCCTAACCTTGATATTGTTTTCGCCAAATGTTTGATCACAAACATAACGATTTTTAGCATTGTGACGTCGTCACAATGGAGGAGACACCCCTATTCATTGGAGGCTCCACAGCTGGGGACCACGTGGCTTTGGCTGCATTGTGCTGTGCCGAACAGCTGGACTGTCGGCGACGGTGTGACTGGCAAACACTATGAGCTGGGCATCACTATACATTATTTTCCATTCATAGGCAGTGATTGTCCGTCTTGAAAGGCTGGCGCCTCCGCAGACGGTGGCGAGATGTTTGAAGTGCCAGATGTCTGCCAAGCCCTTGTCACCGGGGACCTTTGAGAGGGATCGGGACTTTTGTTATCTCTGCACGAATGGATAACGTGCAAGACCGTTGGTACCGGGTGCAAAACCTTGAGGCTGGCCAATGGGGGTTGATGAGGGGCGTGGAGTGGACCCGCCCCTAGAGTTTAAAAGAGTGGACCCAAGAAAAAGAGGGGGCTTCGGGAAAAAAAAGAGGAATCCGGATAGACTCCCACGAGAGATTCGAGAAAGAGAATCCTGCTGACGAAGGAAGTAGTGCGAAGGCTCCCAACAAACTCCGACGATTGACCTGCGAGATGTAATCGACGGATATAGGAAGCAAGCGCGAGGCGTGAGCCTTCGGATCTAATCACGACGATAGTTTCCCGAGACAGAACCCGATGGATTAGCGAGATTGACTCCTGAGGCGGTATCCAACGGGCGACTAAAAGAAGAAGCGAGGAGTGGACACCTATGCAATAGACTGCCTAAATTAGAACTCACACCAATACTAAATAGAACTGGCTAAATGGATCTAACCCTTGTAACCGAATTCTTTTTCTCTTCATAGTGATCTTTTAATAGTAAAAAGTAAATAAATCAATTTTAGATCACACACAATAAAAGTTTATTTTTATGATTAGCGTGGCGTCACAATACGCTACCAATTTCGACGACTTTACAGCTAATTAAACTGGTGGCAGTGCGGTGGGATACGGCATTTGTCTAAATTAATTAAATGCCCGAATCCTTTTTTATTTAAATTAATTTTTGAGAAAAAAGAAATAACAAAGAGAAAATGCCAGCCGCGTGGGCGAGAAAAATAAAAGAACTTAGACAACGCAAATTTCTCCTGAGTTCCTGTGGTGCGTCCATTCCTATCATTAAAGTGTGTTCCTGTTGATAGAAGTTCCCGGAGTTCCTGTATGTGAATTGTGTCTGGTGAATCAACAAAAGAAACGAGCGGTGTGCAATCGAAATGTATCCTTTTTCATGAGGCTTTTTAAAAACAGAAAAATGAAACGTATGCGGAAATCAAGAATAAATGGGCGTGGCATGTGTCCATTTAAACACTGTTATTACTAAATTGCTGTTTGGATTTTTTTAATAACTTTCGAAGTTTTTGTAGCACTAACACGTGGTTGGTATCAAAATGTTCAAAAGAAAATGAGGAATAACATATATTTTTTTCGAAAATTCGAAAAAATCCAAGATTAACACCCCTGAGACCCTTAAAAGAATACATTCAATACATTCATACACAATCCTACGCATCTCTTCTTCACAATAGTGGACCATCCTTTCTGAACGCATGTATAGCAAGGCCACGAGTTAAACGAAAGATGTGGAGGGCTGACAACAGGTGCGGTTGGTCTATTGTCCATTTAAAGGAATGAAAACAATAAAAGTGTCTTCTAGCCTGAGGAAGCTGAAAACACTAAAGGGGGGAGTAGAAGACAGATGGTCATCAAAGAGGCTACGTTACAGGGGAAACACGCAGAGACAACACAACGCAAAACTGGCAAGCTCCAACTTGTTTATTATAGGACTGCACAGGATAGTAAGTGTTCGGATTGTCGAGAGTTTTATAAGATAACTTCGAGTTATAGCGTGTTGTATTGTGGCCAGCCACAGATTTTACTTCGAATTATTGAGTGCACCGAAACGTATTGTTTTAGTTCGAAATATCAAGAGTTTTTCTAGGGACTGAGCATATACTTCGAATTAGCGAGAGGTTCGTATTATCGAAGGTTTGAATTATCGAGAGTCGACTGTATTTGATTTTCGAACAAAGCATTTCCCACCAAATTTTTATAAATAAATGAATTTCTCAGAGCAATGGGCCGTGACCGGGCCACTTAAAAAGGCTCGGTGAGCTTCAGGTTGAGTTTCGCTGATCTAGCCCTTGCCACGATGAATTTCGTAGGCCTTGATCTCATGTTACTGTTGATCGAGTGCCATAAGTAACAACAACAACAACATTGAAGAAACCAGGCTGGCAAAACTTGGTGTCCTATGAAAGACATTCTCGTACAAATTGCAGTGTTGTTTTCCTTCGTCGATGAGAAGTGAGGATCACTTCGGCAACCATTCGACGAGATATGACCTATTCATTACACAAGGTCAATAAGGATTCATGGGTGACAGATATACTAGTCCCACGCGTCCATTCATATCGAATGGACACTTTCATTGGTGGCCTCGATGTCAGTACACGCCTGTCTGCCATCGTGATGTATACTGGAATATCATTAGGCACGCCGGTCTGCTGCGACTCTTTGATGATCAGCACATGCCTCAGTTCTGTTACTCAAACTCTACTTCCGTTGTTGAACAAGCAATGGATGCAGGCTCTTACAGCAATTCTTTGTTTACCTGGAGGACCATCTTCTTTTTTTTTATAAAAAAAAAGGATGAAATTAATTTTTGGGACATCCCTCGTACTATGACTCTAGGTATTAAGGCAAATTTTGATTATTTTGTTCTGTTTTCTTGTCCTTTAGGCTCTGTTATTGCAAGAACTCGAATATATACTACATATTTATTTCTCTTTTTTATCATTCAGAGTTAAAAATAATAACATGACTTTAAAAAAAAGAAGTAATATTAAAAAAAAATTAAGTCAATTCCTACTTAGGTCAATAATTTTTTTTTTATTTTAGTTACTTTTTATTAAATAATTACAATTAATATAAATATGTATATACATATGACAGAATCACATTAAGTTGCAAAACACCTTTTAAATTAACCTTATAAAAACTTTTTAACCACATAAAATTTGTAATTACATTTTTTTTTATAAAAGTTGAATATAATAAGAAAGCATTTATCTTGAATCCGGTTTAAAAAAATTTATTTGAACTTTGGTGAATGAATAAAATGTATTTTACTAACAATTGAAAATTTGAACAAGATATATAAATAAATATATACAGGGAGAGCATGAACTAATAGTAGGAATTGAATAAACTATTTTATGGTTATTTTGCACTTTTTTTAAAAAATTGTATGCCTAATGCTTTTGTTGTTGCTATGTATAGATTTAAAATTTTTTACTATCTACTAATCAATGTTTTCTTTTCTCTTTCTTTTAGTAATAAGCCTTGTCTCAAAGAAAAACTAAAACATTTTTCGGAAACCAGAAAGTGTTTATTTCTCCAACTTCTGTTCGTTCACTATCCTTTCGGCCTTTCCCTCGCAGGTTACAAGTCTCCGTCGAAAACTCAGCTGCGGAATCTTTCTTTCATAATGAAGACAGTCCCTGCTACCTACTTTACTTCCAAAGAGCTGCGCAAAACCTTAAGAAACCTGGGTTACGATATCGAAATTATTAGAAAGATCTGCAAAGTCTATCAAGAACAGGTGTGTGATCACCCCGATTCGTTTTACCATACGGGACCCAGGACACTGTACCATTTGGCTCACTGCAAAGTTCGAGAATGTTTGAGCGACGCATTCGAATTTCCTTTTGGGATAGAAAGACTGGACCTCGTCGAGAGTTGTAAGGA
The DNA here is from genome assembly GCA_019973975.1 of Trichonephila clavata. Classification (NCBI taxonomy): domain Eukaryota; kingdom Metazoa; phylum Arthropoda; class Arachnida; order Araneae; family Nephilidae; genus Trichonephila; species Trichonephila clavata. Next base: position 36,640 of record BMAO01035495.1, on the reverse strand, counting down.
AAGTCTAAGATTGACTGCGTATAAAGCAGATAGACTCAATGATTCAGAAGTAGATCTTTCCACTCTTTAATTCAAACTGACAAAATTTTCTGTGTCCGATTCCTTTATTGATTCATTAGGTTGGCCAATAACACACGGAAGTTCTTTTGTTTTCCTAAGTAAAAGATTCTTTAAGGTATCCGACTACCTTAAAAAATTATTTGCCAAAAATTGACAAATTTTTCTTATAATTTAATTTTATAGGTCATTTTATATTAGCTTTATAAAAATATCTACACTATTAAAATTCGAATCAAGTTTATTATTTTCCGTTCACTAGAAGAAAAACTACAAGTGTTTTAGTAAAAGCAGATGACACTACATATTTTAAAACGCGTTTTACTCGAAATGTGTGTGCTTTTTTTTTAAATGCCTAAAAGGGGCCAGCGATTGCTGAAAAAGTTTTGAAAGTAATTAAATGAAACTTTTTGCGTATGTTCTGTATAACAGTAGAAGTGTTTTATCATTCAGATTTATCAATCAACGTTTTGTTACAAAATTTACAGTACCTTATGTTTATATATCACTGTTAGTTTTTAAGCAATTTTATATAATAACTAACATAAAGTGCTCTAGTTTTTGTAAAATTAAAATATCTCTCATCCTGAAAGTCATTTGAAAAATGAATAACACAGCAACACATCAGAAATGAAGAATTGAAAATTTGTTCTTAAACTTTTGGTACAGAATGGGCCCCGTTAATGTTATTTTTTGTTAATTTTTACCCATTTTTTCCCATTTTAGTAATAACAATTTCTTTTTCTCATCTTAATTTTAGCATATTTTCTTAAAATGTACTAAACAGATCTAAAAACCACAAAAAATCCCCCATAGCTCCATTTTTTTAAAATTGTTGCAAGTAGTCGGATACCTTAAATGGCTATATACAGAACATGGTCGATTTTGCTGTGTTTACAGCGGTATCTCGTGTCAAAGCGAATAGAACCCATGAATGTTTTCCTTTAATATGCTTGCGAACACTGAGCATTTTTAATGTTAAAAATTTTACAAAACTCTTTAACTATACCGACCTCATACATCCATAATCACACCCAAGCCTTTTGAACTTGATAATAATAGCAGCCAAAGAATTTATTCTACGGAAGCATTTTATTTTTATAATACTTAAATGATCTAAAAGATATTCAGGCGAATGATAATATGTACAAAAATTAAATACGTATTAAGTTCTGCCGACGTAGATTACGCATTACACAATTCTGTTCCTCAACTTAACTATCCTAAATTTAGAATAATAAGAAACGATGCCAATTTAAACAACATAGCTTTAAAACAGACGATTATATATTAGCAAATAAATTCAGTAATCAGGTAAATTAGAGTTAAATGAATTATTGAATTAAAGCAGACGATATTAATATGGAAGAGAATTTTCAACCTAAATAACATCTATAAATACTGTATAATTTAAACAAAGAATTAATAAGTAGTTTAGAATAAAGAAAAGAAATTTAAATAGAACTAAATATTTAACAATATGAGAAACATTGCATATATATATATATATATATATATATATATATATATATTCATCTTTTACTTAATTTGTCTGTAAACGATACACAATACAAAGAAAAGAACATTTCTTCATTTCTAATATTGTAAAACCAACTCGTTGCCATCCAGTATAGAATAATAATGTTTCGAAAAAGCTGTGCTCTTTCCTGCCCGATTTAGCCAATAGAGAACTTAAAAACTTGCAACATTTAAAAAGAAGAATGACACTTTAGGTAAAACAATTAAATCCATATAACTTGATATATTCCTAATAAATGAGTTGCATGAGTTCGAACATTGAATTTGCTTCTTGAAGGTTTCTGGCTGCTTTCTTTGTCCGAAACAAGTATTTGTCAACCACGGCAAATACTTCGTAATTTTGAACCACAATTCGATAACTCCTTTTGTACATCACGTCACTGTAACCGTCGGATTGAAGATCTACATAATGAGTCCAATGGAATCATGACAAGAACATTAGGCTTGGCTGAAATATTGCAGGCCACGAGTAAAGGCCATGATTACTTAGTTGTTGGCGAAGAGTTTTGCAAAAAGTGGTTGTTTATATAGTAAAAAAGTAGCATTATACGAGCAATATAAAAGGCAATTATTTTCCAACCTCTTTCATATATCATTTTTACTTAATTACTTGTTTGCTTGTTATTTCATTAACTTTTTACTACAACGGCTTATTTTTCTAATTCGAATTTTTCAAATTGTTTCAACGTGTGTAAAAAATAGATGCCTTCTAGCTTAAGTTTCTAAATTTATTTCTTCTTAATATTTAATGGTTGTCAATAACTTGGGTTTGATCCCGATTTAGTTCACACCTTTTTTGTAGACAACTTGGCGAAGAAGGGGTTGCTGGCGTGCTTTCGCGCCGTTTCTTCCCCTTCATCGCTGGAGACGAGGACTAAACCAAGATTTTAACGTAACTTGACAAATATTAGTATATGCAATGCATATGACATTACCATTCACGAATACATTTAAAACATTTTTCTTTGGCACTTTATTTTGGTAAAGTGTGCAATACCGTAAAATGGACGCAAGAAGAAATGCCTCTTTTTTTATACTTAAAACACAATTAATGTTTTTTTTATATGTAAATGATTATCTCTATGGATGAAAAGTTCATTCTTGATGTTTGAAATGCCAGAACTTCCATATTGGCACAAACAGCGCGGGTTTATTGGCCAACCTGATAATGTGTATCTATATTTGAAAGTAGCAGAAGCTACATAATGTGATCATAGAAACAGGAATAGAAATGCCCTAAATAATTGATAGAACGAGGAGAAACTGTTTGAAATATGCCTTCAAATGGTATAAAAATAGGATTAAAAAACTACCTTGAAAAATTTATAGCAACAAAAATTCCACATTGAATAATCTTTAAGCTCTTAATGCATCTAAGCATTAATGAATAATTCTCTTGAAGGAGATTCAATCACGGTACCTCCTGATTCGTAAGCACGTAACTTACCGCTGGACCAAAATGATCACTTTAGTCCGGGAAATGTTACTGGCTTATATAGATACCACTGCCACATTCTTGAATGTGCAGAAAGATTGAAAAAAAACGGAAGTGAGTGTTTGGCGATAATCTGATATATTCATGAAATATTTTTAAAAGCTTGGTAAAATTTTGTAAATATAAAAAAATATCTTTTTATTAGTTTAAAAAGGCCTTAAAAATAAAAAAAAAACCCTTTTAATTAGCGTTTTTAAAGTTCTAAAAGAACTACTGACGAATAACCTCATAATTTTAAACCATTGCCAAATAAAAAGGACAATATCCAACAACGTTCTTAATTTTTCTACACGCGAAGATTTTGCGTTCTAATTCCATTTAATATGTACTATGATCCCAAATATTCCACACTTTAAATGATTCCAGCGATTGGATTTGAACACCGTCGACCACGAAGCCTGGAATCTTAAATGTTAAAATGGCATATGACGGGAATGTGTTAAACTGAAGCAATAATTTCAACTTGTAGTTGAAATATCTTGACTGAATTATATGTTTCAGTATCATGATCACATGATGTAACGTCTGCTATATACTTTACCATTCATAAACATTTCAAAACAAGGTCAAGATGGCGTTGTTAATTATTTTATTGTATTCACGAGTATTGTAATCCCAAAATGTGAAAATTCCTTAAAGTACTCCTCTGGTAAAAGGGACTCAAATAGAATTAAAATTTACTGCTCTTTTTATTTTGACATTTATTAGGCCCTCTGAGTGTTTTACCAATGCGATGGTCCACAAGAGATTTTATTTGCTAAGATCATCACAACAGGATGCGATTTAAAAAAAAAAAAAACATAGGCATTTACTATTTAAAACTCACGTTGTGATTAAGATTATTTTTTAATTAACGTTAAATTTCACTTTCTACAAAAACCAGGAAACTTCATTCCATCTTTTTAAGAATTGCTTCAGAGTGATGGTGCTACAATTAATGTCATCGTAATAGCATTGCAATTCAAATTCAACTGTCAATTGCCCAGTTTAAAATTGCAAATTCCATTTAAGGTGGTATATCAGGTTTTTGTTGAGGTTTCATTATTTCTATATGGTATAAGGGCATCAAATAGTGTAGATTATGTGGCGATGCAGGTTTAATAATAATATTTTTATATAATAAATTATAATTCCAAATCATTCCATGGGTTATGCCACTTTTTGTGGTAGATGACAATGGTTTTTACAACTGAGCTGGATTTCATCAAATAAAATTCTATTTCCAGCTTTAAAAATATTTACAATGTTTGATATCACATTATTCATCATATAACTTATGTGTGTGTGTTAAAAATAATAACTTCATCCCATAAAATCTGAACCGGAATGAAATTATATAATATAGAAAAACAAAACAGCAGGGTTTTTTCAAACACATCTAAAAATCATAATGTAAGTTGTAAATGATGTTTTATAAAGTGAATTATAATCATTACCTAAAAATGAAATCTTTTTTTTATTGTATTTAATAAATAATAGAACAAAAAGTTTTGGAGCATTTTCCCACAAATTGATAAGAATTAGTTTTCGAGAGTTTCATATACTAAAACTTTATTTCTAATACTTAACATATAGCACAAAATTTTTTAAAGGGAGAAAAAAAAAAAACTTTTATAGATGGATGAGTATCATTTTTTAAAAAAATTTGAAGCCGAAAAACAGTTTAATTTTCAATATTTTATACGCAATATAAGAATTTTTCTAAGCATTTTTCTCAAATTTTACAGTTTTGGATACAGAAAAAAACGTGTAGCAAAATCACACATTGACATCATACGTTACCTGAATTGATTTGTTCTTAAAATATCAAATTTTTTTTTATACATTGTTTCTACATATACATATTCAAATATTCTTTTAAAAATGTATACTTAATATATGTATTATGCATCTGTGTATTGCAATCGATAATATATAGTATTTGATGTATGAAGAAAATGTAATTGTGTAAGAACTTTAATAAAAGTTTATTAAAAATAATTCGTGGCCTTTATTTTATCCTTATTGTGTATGTTGGAAATGTGAATAATAGCAAACAAAAGTGTATTCCATACACGATTTTTATTCTTATCATTAAAATAATCGAAAAGATCTCCTAATGAATAATAATATCTCGAAAATATTTAAGAAATTAAATACATATTAAATTCAATCAGCGTTGATAAGGCATTACAATTTTTATTCAGAAGTAAACTAACATATTTAGAATATTACTTAAGATGCCAAGAACGTTGTCTAAATTTTACAAATCTCCTCTATCCAACAGATAGCATTGTTTGCAACTCGGATGGCGTCAATAAAGATAAAGCTTGTTGCCTAGTAACCCATCGTTACTATAGCAACGGGGTGTGGTTCAGAAATGATTGACAGATGTTATCAGTATGACAGCACATGCGCTCTTTGAAGAACCAGATCGAGGAGAGAAAAAACGTGTCAGCAATTGGAGGGGGGGGGGGGGGGCAATGAAAAATATTTTATTAATTAGCATTATAGTTATTGAATTTCATAATGAGATTCTTTCATTTAAATTTTTTAACGTTATCGGGAAAAAAAATCATTTCAATCAATACAAATTACTTCATACGATAACGTATCAAAAATAAGAGATATTAATTTGGCTTATACAATTTCTCATATTATTTATTAGTACTTTAAAAAAAAAACACTTTTTATCGCAAGATTAACACAATAGCTTCTTACAAGTACATTATCATTCTGAATATTTTTATTCATTTAATAATTATTAACTTTGAGTGATTGTTTTCACATACGAATAATGCAAATAATAAATTAATTTAAATGAGACTTACATGTATTGCAAGCATACAAATGAGAATTACATATAAGAAAGCCATTTTTTGAAAAAAGTGCGAAAAGGGTTATATCACAGTCGGTTATCACATCCACCGTTATCACTGATTAGGTTAATCTAAACTTTAGGGGGAACACGCGGGCTCGAACCCTCAACCCCACGTTTGCAGTTTAATGGTCCGGCGGCATAACCACTCAGCTACAACCCCCTAAGCCAAGGGACCTTACTTAGCTACGAAGATTTTATTTTAAATGTTGTATACTCTGTCAAATTTCGCTTCGTGTATTTTTAGTATTTGAAATTAAATTCTTCGAAATATTCAGCAATTTTTTTTCTCACCATGATTGAACTAAAACTATATAATATATAGACATTGATTTAAATTAATATGCACTTTATGAGGTGGAGTTAGCAGTACGAAATAGTTTAAATTTTATAGAGAAAAAATTTTACTAAAATCTTGTTGTAGAAGCTTTTAATCTGTTCTTTTAGATTTTTATATAAATCCCCCCCCCCCACCGAAAAAAATGCTATTTTTGAATAAGTATAATGTATATTTAAATGAAATTGGTATATAGTTTTTTTTCTCGGATGAATATAAACCAATTAATCTACATACAGTTTTTGCAGTCATAACGGTTGTATATATAAAAAATTAAGCGTTTTTTTTTCTTATTGTAATTCATTGTATAAGGTCTTTTTTAGAATTTTTAACTTTTTTTGCTAATATTAGATTTAGTACAATAATGTGCAGCATCAAGCAAATCAATTAAAAATATCTTAATCATCCCACTTTTTTGATTTATTGCACATTGTGGTTAAAACATAATTCTGATTCGTTTCCATTAGTAAAAATAAAAAATAAAAAATTAAATTAAAATTTTTTTTCCGTTTATTTTTAAAAAAATTTTAAATAAAAATACAAAATTATTGGTTCATTGCCTTTTTAGAAAAAATTATAGGAGAATTTTAAAATAAAAACTCACTACTTTATTTTTTCTCGATAAATTATAAAATAATTATGTAATCATTCTCATTTTGACATATAAATAATCTTATACTAAAATAGTTTAAATTTAATTTAAAATTGGTAAGTCAGAAAATGACAAATCCTCTTGAAATGTTTCCGTTAATGAACTAAAACAAAATTTAGAAGGAAAAATACAAATAGAAATAATGTTTAAAAATATTTTATCCTAAATAACATGTATGTACGCGTGTGTGTACGATGTCTGTACTGTTTCGCTATCTTCTTGCTTATTGCTTTAAAATTAATTTTTTACACATGTATACATCTGATACATGCATCAAATATAAAATCGAAGCACATATGTTTTGTATAAGGAACAAAATTTTATGCTATTTTCGAAAAATATAATCTCTCTCTCTCTTCAAAAGAACTATAATCATTGAATTTGCTATTTTTGCTTTGAGTAAAAGCATGGATATTCCAATATTACATTATGATAATGTATTAATATTACGAAAGGGATTTTTTAATATTTTGACATATAAAATAATAAATTATGTAAAATATACATTGCAAACTTAATATTAATTTTATTCTTGCTACAACGCCCAATTTATAAAAATATGGATAACTTCTTCAAATACAATTAAACAGGGTGTTCGGGTTTTTTTCTAAGAATATTGCAAATTAACTAATGAAACGAGCAAAAAATTAAGAAAATGAGAATGATACTTAACACTAGGTTAAATTATAATGATCATTTTAGTTGAAAGTAAAGCTTTTCTCTTATGTTTTTCTAGGAATGTTTCTTTGAATAACATAGCATTTATCTACATTTAGTTTCTGTAGATGGCGCCACAATGCTACATAGGTCTGATTTAGATTTTCTTTAAATTAAGTCTTTCTTCTCTCAACCATTCTCCCAGGGATGTTCTCATAAAAATCAGAATTTCTGACACTCTCCTGGTAAAAACAAGGCACATGAAAGATAGAATTTTTGAAGAGTCTTTTCTGAGAAAGGTCTTACGATATTAAAATGGGCTGATACAAAAAAGAATGTATAAAATAGAAGGGTCTTCAAGAAAAAGAAACAACATCAAAAGCTGAATTCTGTATGTATGTTACCGTTAAAGTGTCATTATTTCATAGAATATCTAGGTATTTCAGGAAATAACTGTACAAGTCAGTTAAAGTATTTAAAATTATTGAATTCTACGATTTAACTTAATGGTTCATGTATGAAATATGTCATTCGAAAGTTTTTTGAACCGGTTTTGGCTGCTTTGGGAAGGATTTTACCGATTAGGAACTAGAAATGGCCGAAATAAACAATTATACTCGTTTTCAGCTCAGTATAAGTCAACGAGAATTAATTTTGATTGAAGAAGTTCCAAATATTGACATGGAATTTTTTTCTATTTATTATAATCCCATGTATACAGAACGTAAAATTAAATTAAGTATTTTTTAACTAATTAATGCTAATTATTTATTCAATAATTTATTTCTTACAGTTCTTTGTTCCCGACAATCTACAAAATTAAAAAAATATATGTTTGGCAGCGTATTGGGACAGAATATGAGAATAGTAGACATTCGACAATGGACCAAAGCGCCGGGCCCAATTTTAAAAATTCACGAGTGCGCCCGCTGTTTAGGGTAGTAGGAGCAGTGAGGTAAGAAAAAAGTCAACAATATTTATTAAAACTTACTAATAAATACGGAATATGTATTCACCTACGCAAATAAAGTGAAAAACTCACTTTTTTGATACCACGTTTAAAGCAAAACGCAAAAGACAACCATAATAATAATAGCCACAAATATAACAATATCAAATGATGCATTTTTTATCAAACAATTCAAAATACATTAAAAAATAAAACATTTTCATCTAAAGTTAGTTCTCGTAATTATAATCAATAGGAAACTTAATTTTCGTGCTGTCAGAAAATCTTGAATATTTCCGTATACAATTAATAGCGGCTAATCTTCAGGCTGTCATTCTGAATTGTTTCGGCGGTCCATTGGTCGATCGCGGTCGAAGTAATGCTTACCCGACCCAAGACGATCTCAAATCCAAAATACATACGATTCAGATAGATCAGATATATAATCGATTCTTTACTGCGTATGTAATTCAAGTTTACATAGTTGTTTTTATCGAATTATTAACGGCCAATCGATTCTGTTTTAGTATTTTGTACTTTGAAAATTGGCGACGGATATCCTTTGGTTGTTTTCGTAACGGAAGGCGACTTACCCATAAAACTTCTGGTATTTAAATTGTAAACGTATTGTTACGAACTTCGTGTAGTAAGGCTTAAAGCAGTTTAAATAATTTGTATCTGGACGTTTAATAGATTGATATTGCTTTCTGTTGTATTTATTTTATGATAAAAATTGTAATAGTTGCAAGCAACGCTGCTCCTTACATTATAATGGCGTTTCAATCGAAACTTGGGGATACAGACAAGTTCCCATCATTTTTGGTGTCCAAATTTGGTGAGTTGGTGACATGTTTGGCGAATTGGCTATCATATGGATGTTTCTGGAAATAACTGGCGAAATCTATTAACATCGCGATTTTCATCGCAGTTGGTTCTTTCGCGAAAGAGCTAGAGGGCATCCGCGCAGACTTTAAATAGGAGTCGCTCGCTGAAACTGAGTCAGTAGCACTGTTGAAGAAGTGCTACGATCGAGCGATTGCTTGCGAATAATCTTTATCATTACGTATTTGTATTTTTAGACACTGATAGTTGTGTGTGAGCGCTGTAGAAAATGTGAAGACGTACTGGGATTTATTTTGTAAATTTTGCTGCTATATGCTGTACTTTACGGATTGTTTATCTGCAAAACATTGAATCTCTTTTGAGGAACTGTTTTGCTCTGTGAGACTGATAGCATTAAATCCACAAATCACGATCGATGTAACGGTATTAATAAATTGCTTCACCTGAGTTTGAACTGGGATTGACTAAAAGTAAAATAATTTAAAATATGTTACTCAAATGAGTAACGTTTGTAATGCCTGTCGGTTCCTGCTCCCCTCTGAAACCACTTGTCTACCCTCAGACCCGGCTAGGTGTGTGGGAGAAACTGAAAAATCAGTAGACATGATTCACTCTAATTATTTTATTGTCACCAAAATATCAAGCAGGAACAATAGCAATCTAATTAAGATAACAGTTCAGATAGTAGAGCGCGGAGGTGAGACTTAATTGTCTGGGAATAATAATACGAACCGTCAATTCTGACGTCACCTTCCATAATCCCCTGCCATCAGTCATCGGTGCTCGTCGGTCCACTGCATTCAAACTCGCATCACTGTGGAACTGTTCCGCTGCACACGAGCTCCTATTGCGCAATAGGAAATTCCTCCTTTTCGAAGGCCGATAATCCTCTCCAGTTCAAACTCCGTAAGTTGCTGGAATTTTTCCTTATTTCGTCGTGAAGGCATACTTAGGTCTCACTAAACGTTCGCCACCAACAAATAATCATTAACTATTTTCAACGTCTCACTACAGCCCTCTATTTATACGTTTTCAGCATCAGTTCAGAGAGAGCTGCGCACGCCACGCATGTGCAGTGGCTCTGAATCTTTACTTTTTTACGTAACATCCTATAATTGATATTTGCTGCAAAGTTAATTTGATTTTGATGATTCCTTTATGGTATTGCATTACTTACAAACAGCAGTGTAATTTAAACAAGAAGAGATGTTCTCAATATAAACGATATGTGGAATAATAACGCGATGCGCGAATACTGAGAAGACTTTGAATATATATATATATATATATATATCGACCCTCTTATTTCAGGATCAAATCTACTATTCCAATTATCTGAGCAATAATTAAACTTTAGTGAACAATTGTCACTTGAATTCTTTTATCTATCTAATCTCTGAAATGCGCTATAAAATAGTATAATACCTGATCCGTAGCAATGTGTCCTTCTCCTCACATTCTATATCACTAGATTGAAAACCTAGACTATATATAGTCGGCATAATCTGAATAATCAGGTTTTTTCTTTAGAGGGGGGGGGGGGTTCGCTGTGAATAAACTCGAATTGATAGACCAAAGATTTCCCAAGAGGATTATATTAAAGGAAGGACGCGGATACCGTTACAAATTTTCAAAGCCAATCGAGCAACAAATAAATGACAAATTTTCCGATGAAAAAAAGTCGACACCACGAGAAATATTTTAAAAAGTGTCTCGTTCGTGTTCGTTCTCAAAATGCCATTAATTAAACCTATATGTGTGTATTTAGCATTTATTTTTAATACTGTATGAGTCTGTTATGTTAAATGTATAAAAGTTGTTGCTTCAAATGCCACCTGTCTGACGGTGTCAGATCGAGGCCCATGAAATTCATCACGGCTGTCGTTAGCCGTACGTCGAGCACCATACAGGTGGTAGTATGATTTAAATGTATAAATGTAAATGCACATATTTAAAATCTTACACAATTGATTTTCTTCAGTCTTTCTACATGATTTTTAGAATTAAATGAAATTCCTTATTGCCTTCTACACATATTTCGGAACACCCCACCCCACCCCGCTTTTCAGTTAAGTCATACCTTTCTTTACTCGGTTTCAAAAAGTATAATTACCATGTAAAAACAGGGTCTCCGTTTTACTTGTTCTAAAAAAAAACTTTTTCACTTTCGTCATCTTCCTACGAGCATGAAGAAGGAAATGATTGGACAAGAACAAAGAGACCGCCTACTTTCTTCACAATTATGCACGATTTGATGACAAGTAAGGAAAAAAAATGCTTGTTAAAGACAAGCAGCCAATTACCGAATCGATTTCATTAAATGTGTAAGACCCGCCCTATTTTCTAAAGAGGGGTTTGTTTCATTTTCATTTAATAGGATTGTTTCACTCTCAATATAGTTCTCCAGTCGTAATTTGTGTCCAGAAAATGGAAAAACGTATCTGTTTTGATTTAAAATAAAAATAAACCGTATCAAATGATTTCATTTTCACTTTTAATCAATTAGAGACAAGAGAGAGTTTAATTTAATCTAAAAGCTTTCTTCTGATGGTTTGTTGTACTTCAGATTAAAATATTATCAATCTATATTTTTAAAAGAGAAAATTTTCATCGAATTCTAAATTTTAAAATTTCTATTGAATATATTTAACAAAAATTAAAAACCTTCAAATTTATTTCATGTTTACAATTGTCATAATATTTTAACTTTTCGATTTCTATAATCATTGAAATCATATAATTAAAAATTTATTCGATATAATAGTAACATAAATGTATCGTAAGGTTGAAATATATAAAGCTGAAATATAAAACAAGTTGAAAATATGTAAAGCTGAAATATATAACAGGTTGAAAATATTTTGAGCTGAAATATATAACAAATTGAAAGTATATAAAAATATTTTGTATTTTATCTAAAATAGAGAATTTTAATTTCGAAAAATTTCTTACATGAAAAGCTTATAGAAAAATAAATTTCTTCCATAATATTTTTACGTTGATCGGGGTTCGAGGATTTTACGCAAATCAGTCACAAAGAACAAGACAGTTCTTGAAGAGCGATGGAAATTTACTGTCGCAAAAACAATCCTCGAAATACAGGATGCAGCAGTAATATTCACAGAATAAATCTCACAGAAGGTTTTTACACCTTCTACAGCCTTCAGACACAATTATCAGTGTCTAAAATACACGTATGTAAAAAAAAATATTCATAAGCATAACCGAGCTAATCGGTAATCACGGAAAAGGCAAGTTTACTAATCGCTAGTCAAAACTATACTCACTAATCACTGGTTAAACAAGACTGACTCGTTTCGGCGAGCATCTCTCTATTTATATGCCCGGCGGATCCTTCCAGAAAGATCCGCTTACGTCATAGATCATGAAATTAGGCGATTTCTCCACTAATTTCTAGAACAGTGGTCACACACTTCGAAGAATATATCTCAAAATAATATCTAAAGTAGATTAACACGTTAGAGGCACATGTAATGGCAATTAAAAAAATATTGCATTTATTATTTAAAAAATTATAATCTAATTTTTGAATATTATTTACTTATTAATAATATTAATTTGTGATCCAAGTGTCACCTATCCATGCATTGTATTTAGTAACTGGGATATGTGCTTGCTTTTTTTTACACAAACTGTCGAAGTCTTGGTCTATTGAGATTAAATGCAATCACATTACTTATTTTGGGTTTAATTCAATTTTATACTTTGTTTTTGTAGTTACTTACGTTGAGAAATATATTTCCCTTAAACACAACGTTTTTAATGGCATTAAAATGTTTATAGCTGTGTGAAAAATAACGTGTATTTTCCATGAGCAAAACTAATAACTAATAGCAAAACTTCGTAAAAACTAATCATGACAGAATTTGGATTCAGATCGTAGTAGACGAAAGAGAGAGAGGGGGGTGTAGAGCTGAGAATGGTAAGACAGCGACAAGGCGACGTTCGAAATACGGTAAGGTCGGAACATTAAAATAATACATAAATATAATAATCTCTAACCTGTCTATTTTAATTCCCATTACGTCACACTACGCATGAATTTAATAAAATTGGGAGCAAAAAATTTTCAAAAAACTATACTCTATTAGTATGCTAATTATTATAACTACAGCCTATCTCATATTCATCTAAAAATTTTAGATAATGCAGATGTTATATGTGCACTGAAAGTATTACTAATTTTATATTACCACCCATAGTAATAGCAGTCACTATAAAACTGTAACTTTGTTTTATTTAAAAATGTATATGTCACACAGTAGCACACAATAAAATTTTTCAGGGGGGGGGGCCATGGTCGAAAGTTCCCTCAATTCGTATTATACCTTAAGACAACACCAATTGATTCTTCTGATTTTGCCGATTTTGTTAACAAAAAACAGTAAAAAAATTCTAAATTAACAATTAGCATTCGTTAATAAATGTTAATTAGTTAATTTTTATTAAATTTTACGTAAAAAATATATAGGATTACCAACAATCGAAAAACCTCACGGTCTTGGGGGGGTCCTGGCTCATAGGACACCCATCTTTGCGCCACTGATGTCACATAAATATAGTTAAAATTGTAGCTAATTATATTTTTCCAATTTTATGTGTTTTTTCTTTTCGGAACAAGTTGATTTTACGGATAAAAAAATTATTTGAAAGAAATTTTTTATCGAAAGTTCGAAGAAGAATTTTAAACCAATTGAAGCAGATAAGTGAGAAAAGATATAGATTTATTTCCCTTACTTATAATCATCTCATACTAACGAAAGGATTTTAAAATTTAGAGAAATATCAAAAAATTTTAATACCTTTTCTGCTGTTATTAACTCGAAAGACATGAATATAAAATAAGAAATAGTTCAGATATTTTATTGTTAAACAATTAGTATTTACTTTAATCACTAGATGGAAGCACCAAATTATTGAAATTTACATTGAAAATGTGTTTTCTACCCGTTTTGGTAACTTTATATGGCACAAAAAGTGTAGGAATAATAAAAAAAATAAAAAAAAACTTCACTTTAAATAATTTACGTAAAAGCTGTTATCAAAAGGATAAAGTTAAATTTCGGAAGAAGGTATTTGGACAACGTATATGAAATGCACGTACCAATTTTAGAATAATTAAAGTATTGAAACTGATGGAAATACGCCAAATTTTAGAGTCGATTTCTATCGGCAATCGATCTTTTACTTTTCATACAAGAGGAGAAACACACATACACTCACAAAGAACCCCTTCCCCCAACCCAAAAAGTTCTTCATGTAATTCAATGAATTTAAGCGAAACATGTAAAACCTTACATTTATTTGTGTTCTATTAATTATTACGTTAATTAACTGGAAAGTTTTTTGTGAAAGAAATGTATTTAAAAATAATTTTATCTCCTTATAACTATTTTAAAAAGTTTCTTATTTGATATAAAGAAATTAAGGAAATCTTAAAGAAAATATTGATAAACATTTTTACGCAGTTTTATTCCACGTTTTATACATTATTTCAGTAATTATGGTGCTCTATCTAGTTTTATTTTTAAATACTATTTGTATGAACAGAACTTCGAAAAGGCCTTATTAATTCAATTTAAAAAGGAGCACAATTCATTAACTCAGAGGTAAAGAAATGGGAATACATTATTGTTAAGATATCTGTTTTGGATAAGATTTTATAACGTCAGAATAATTTAGACTGTTGACTTTTTAATTTCAAAAAAGGTCAAGAATTGCAGTTTACAAGTAATATAAATTTAAACAATTCTTTGTAAAATGATTCGAGCTATTCTTATTAATTTTGAAATTTTTTGACTTTTCTTTTCTTAAAACTTATTTATTTTATTTCTAGGACACATTAAAGAGAATCAAGAAAGCTTTTTCAACCAATATTAATCTTCATATGACTGAAGAATAACAATCGCATTTGTATCCCCACTCTTCTGGATATTCCAAGGGAAAATAATGGAAAATTCAGCTTTATCTTTTTCAAACCAATGACACAGCTAACGTTGATAATTCTTCCAACGTTTTATTTCTGTTCACACTAATACAGCTATAAAAAACGTGCACGTTTTGTTTTTTATATCATTGTTAAAAAAGTACATTTTACAGATTGCAAATCAGTTAATGATTTTGGGTAATGAAAGTTTATATAAGCTGCTACAATTGGTATTTATTCTGCAAATAATTTGGATAGATCTATATATAATGTTATTAGTATAAGTAGAACTTTGCTTTAATAAAGATAATTACAACAGCTTATGCAGAAAATCCAAAAAAATAAATATATAAAACCCTTAAGTTTCTTAAGTCCTCTAAAAGAACGTTTTAATTAGAAAATCAAGTTTTAATATTAAAATTAAGAAGATTAAGATAAGGTAAATGTCTTAAGAAAAATTTAATGCATTCTGCAAAACTTGTGTAAATCATTGCACAAATAATCACTGAATTAACTTGCGAAGACGTGGTTCAGGCTTTCATAATTATGTGAAATACAATTACCGAAAAACATACATACATATTTAAGTAAAATTGTTATTCTGATTTTTGCATATGTTTTGTAGCATTCGAGCTAAAAAAATTGGTATAAATACGATATTTGTTCTCACTGTACTGTGCCGAAATAAATTCAAAACTTTATGTTATTGCAGTAGTTATACTTCGATACCTAAAATCCATTTTGAGTCTTCCTCGTACGCTATATTTTATATTTATGATGCATTTACTTCAATGTATAAGATAAACTAATAATTAAATATAGATCCTAACAATATATTGTATAATTTTGATTGTTTAATTGTTTTTCGTAAAATTTAAAAATTCCTTGTGATCTAAAACAATTATCTTGCTTTACTTCACATAATTATTAAAGTTATAAATTAAAGTTGCCTAGAGTATATATTTGTAGGGTTGGATATGTGCACTGTCGCATCCGCCTCCCCTTTTTACGTCGATTGGAGCAATCCACACTGACGTCACACTCCGCCAATAGTACCCGACACAAGGCACTACACGGAAAATCACTGAGACGGACGCAGAGAGACGCTAAACACTAAATGTAAGAGAAAGACTGTCTCGTTCGGTGTTTAATATAATTTTTAATATTTCATCCTTCTGTGTTTAGTAAATCATTTATATCATCCTAAGGTTATAGACATTTTCCCATATATTTAATTGATGTTGTCACAAAACTATTAAAGTCACTTCAAAAACTAAAAATTTGATTTTTCTTTTAAAATTTAATATTTTTTTAACATACTTACTTATTGGTATTTTGTTATCAAGTACATTCCCCCCCCCCCTCTCAAGTCCAACGAATCCTTAAGTGTAAATAAAAGCTGATTTCTACGCACTTGGAAATGAAAAGAGTAATTTTACTGAACTCACTTTTTCCGAGAAATATTTACTCAGAAAAGAATCGTCCGGTAATGACCTTGGCATTTCTATCTGCATCGAAGGATCGAAGTCTCATAAAAACTTCGCTGAGGCGGCTTCCTGGGGATATAAATCAGGGAAAGAAAGAGTAAAGAGAATTTGATGTTTTCCTACGTTTCTTCCCTGGCCAAAATTATCCAACAGAACATTCAAAACTGAACGTTTTTATAATGCTGGTTTTATTAAGAATTTAACATATTTTTTTGCTTCGGAACTTTTAAAAGATAACTTGTGACGGATCTATACGCGGCTCCTCTACTAATTCCTTGGAGATTATTCTGGGGAAAAAATTTATCAACCAACTTTCACCGAGTAAGTAAGCGTGATTGTGTAAATTAAGTATATTATATAAATTCTGCATTCTCGAGTTTGAAGAGTTGGCAAGTGATCTGGCGAGTTAGTTGGTTAGTTGAAAAGTGCAGGATTAAGTGCAGTTGGAGTTTATCAATGAAAGTTTACTGAGAGTGGATCAATCGACGAGGATTAAATCCAGATAAGGATCTCCTTCTAAGTTCAAGAGTAGGATCAACTTCATAAAAGTATATTTATTGTGATCCTTATTTAAATAGAAGTTAACTTATTGCTGCGCGACGTAGTTTATATTGAGCGTGTTTAAGCTATCGTAGATTCAGTTGAGGGTCCGTAGTAGTATCCCCGTGTTATTGAATCTCACCTCCACGCTCTATTATCTGATCTGTTATCTTAATTAGATTGTTATTGTGTCTGCTTTATATATTGGTACCAGTAAAATAATTAGTGCGAAACATGTCTGTTGATTATTCAGTTTCTCCCACACACCTGGCCGGGTCTGGGGGTAGACAAGGGGTTTCAGAGGGAAGCAGGAACCCACCGGCATTACAAACTCTTAGAAGAAAAGAAAGTTAAAAGGGAGTTTTCTTAAGACAGTCTTCGCGTAATATTAAGGAAATGGACCCGAATGTGAAATATTCTTTTTTAGATATAAAAGGGCTCTAGCATTAATTATTATATTCTGGCTTCGTTATCCCATAAAGAACAGCATATTTTATCCCACTACTTCTTTTTATCTGAATTGATACATTTTTTTCTGGCATAAAATATGTTTCGAAAATTTCTCCTATACCGTTATGTTGAATGAGGTATACTTTTACGTACCCAACTGAAAAATTGTTCATTTATAAAATATTTTGAAGGTTGCGGATTCGATCCCGGCCCAAGTTGGTGGATTTTCATGATGCAGAATATCGACAGCGGCCATGTCGTATGGTGATCCAGCATGTAAAAGATCCCTAGAGTGTCTGTTTGGCTTGGGTGTTCTCGGCAAAAATAAAAATCCTACTACAGGTTCGCTTTGTCAGACCTCTGGGGAGGAAACTGAGCGTTAAAATTACTTGCGGTAATTGATATCGCCTATATGGTGATCCCCCAAAAAAGTGATACCACATTCTGGGGAATGTACTAGGTTCACAAAGGTTATAATACCAATGCGCAGCCCCATTAAAAAAAAGAAGGGGAAAAAAATTTCATATTCCTGATAGCTTAGTTTTTAATCAGAAACATATTGTTATACATTAGGAAATGTTATATGAAATTGATGCGTAGAATGCAAGAAAATACTGGTTTTTTAGACAAAAAATATGTCTGTGAACATATTAGGATACTGGCCTAAAATTTTTTAAGTTTTTGAAAAAATAAATTTGAGAGCATTGAATTATATGAAAATGCAAAAAGATTATGAATATTGGAATTTAGAACCTTGATATGAAAATTCAATGTCATATCAGATTGTGAAATATATAGTTTGACGCATTGAATAAAAAAATTGCATTAAGATTCTATATGATTTATCGTGCAGATGATATTGTTTAAAAAGTACTAGTACAATAAGATTGAATGCGAAAATGTATTATTAATGCGTTCTGTGTTATCTTAGTGCGAAGTGCGCTTATTTTTTAGTGCGTGACTTTAAAAATTTATGTCAGAGTTCTATCAAATCGTCCGATGTGTCCAAGTTCCTTTCCCGAATGTTATGTAAATATTAAAGAACTGAAAGAAAATTTCTTTTTTCTAATTTTTATTTATGAAGAACTTCTTTCTTAAGGTTTCGTTCGCCAAATGTAACAGAACCCGCACCAAATTCGAGCACGTAGTTAGACAGAAAAATAGCAAAATAAAATAATCACAAATAAATTAAAAATAATGAAAATCAAAAGAAAATTCTTTCTTTTAAATAACATAGGTTCATAAGAAATTTTATCAATCCCGTCAAAAAATTTGCTTTAACATTCAAGTAAAATTACGTAGAAATATAATTACAAAACTATAATATTAATTAAATGTAACGCGTTGAATGGAAAATGAAATGAATTTAAAAAATAGAATTGAAACGAAGTAATAACAATAATATTTATCTATCTATCAATATATATATACAAGGGTGTGAATAAAATATTTTGTAACATTTTTTCGTAATATAAACAAAAAAAATAGTTAAATAATTTTAAGATAAAAAAAAGCATAAAAATACAAAGAAGATGAAAAAAAAAAATGGGACACAGAATTAGCAAATAATAATGAAAAGAATATCAATGAAAATACGTTTGGCCTTCTATTCAAATTTGTAGCTAACAAGAAAAATGCTCTTTTTTTAAATTTACAAAATATTTTTGTAATTTTATGCATTAATGTTTAAAAATAAATATATTTTTTATACAATGATTAATAACAAAAATAACAAATTCTTTTCGATTAGATATAAGCAATACTTATTGCTAATTCTGGTTTCTTTCTATCTTTTTTTTTTTTTTTTTTTTTTTTTGCATTTAAATTTTTTTTATTCAGATATCGTTTAAAAATGTATTGAATGAAGACGGAAAAAGTATATAAATCAAAATTACTTTATTTCTTAAAAAGATTAAAAAGAAAATAAAAGATACGTAAATATCAAATTAACAATTTGTTATTTCATAAATAATTACATTTTAAAGTGAGTGAGAGAAAGCAAGCATGAAGTTCCGAAACTCATATAAAGAATTCAATCAAAATAAATTCAGATAATATGCAATCTTTTGAAAAATAAATTAATTTATTAATGTATAGTCCTATTAATCCTTACATTTTATTTAATGCGAATAACAAAAGAATTCATTTATATTTTACTCTAAGAAAACAATTATATTGAAATAATAATAATAATAATAATGCTACTGTATACGTGAAATCTGAATTTTACATAAAATTGTATATTATATGGACAGGGCAGGTTTATACAATGGGCACTTGGGGCGGGCACTCAGGGGCCCGGAACGGTCTAGATAAGCTGGATTTAATCGGATCCAAGAGCCCCACCTTGGTCCAACAGTGCCAAGGGGGCCCCTAGATCTTCTGCGCCTAGGGCCCGAAATGAGCTTAAACCGGCATTGTATTGGATAAAAAAATTTCTGATTTCACAAAACACAAAACAGTAAGATTTAATTTTATCTATCTCGTATTTTTTTTCGATAAAAAAATATTAATTTTTTTTTTTTTTTTTTTTTTTTTTTTTAACCATTGAGGCATTGATAAAATTACACTGGTTATAGAAATAAAAGGAAAGAAAGTAAGCAAGTTCACTTTTTTGGCACAGCAGAAAATGGTAATTTTTCCAATTCGATTAATTGCGAAATTTTTTATTACAAAAAATTGTAGAATTTCACAAAAGTTTTTTATTTTTATAATCAAAAATCAAAAAGATTTCCAGATGAATGATAATATCTCGAAAATATTCAAAAATTTAATACATATTAAGTTCAATCAGCGTTGATAAGGCATTACAATCTTTAATCAGTAGTTAACTAACACATTTAGAATAATTACTAAAGATGGCATCATAAGCAACATAGCTTTAAATAAAATTGCAAAATATTTTACTAATAGCATTATAGTTATTGCTTAATTTTATTGCTTTCATTTAATTTTTTTGCCGTTATCTATATATACAAATCATTTCAATCAATAAAAATTATTTCATACGATATAAAGGTATTAAAAATGAGAAATATTAGTTTGGCTAGTACATTTTCTCATTTTTACATGTTATTTGTTAACACATTGAAAAAAAAAAACGCCATTTTTCACAAGATTAACAAAACAGCTTCTTACAAATACATTATTATTCCGAATAATTTTCATTTAATAATTATTAACTTTAAGAGATTGTTTTCACACACACACATATGAATCCTGTAAATAATAAATTAATTCAAATGAGGCTTACATGTATTGTATGCATACAAATGAGAATTACATATAAGAAAGCCGTTTTTTGAAAAAAGCGCAAAAAGGGTTATATCACAGTTGGTTATCACATCCACCGTTATCACAGATTAGGTTAAATTGCTTAATTAGGGGGAACACCTGGGCTCGAACTCTCACCCCTATGTTTGTAGTTTAATGTCCCGGCGGTTTAACCTCTCCGCTACAACCCCCAATCCAAGACACCGTACTTAGCTTCAAAGATTTTATTTTAAATTTTGTATACTCTGTCATTTGTCAGTAGCTTTATTTATGTAAACATATCATTCCCATGACTAAAACTATGATTAATTTGGTTGAATAATTTCGCTTCATGTATTTTTAGTATTTGAAATTGAAATTCATTGAAATTTTTTAGTGAAAAAAAAGATTTTTGTTGTCCAAAAAGAAACAAATGTTAGGCACATAAATCGATGAAAAAAGACAAATATCAGTCGTTTAAGACACGGAGGGAAGAAGTACTAAAATCTTGTTGTAGAAGCTTTTAATCTGTTCTTTTAGATTTTTATATAAATCCCCCACCCCCCACCCCACCGAAAAAAATGCTATTTTTGAATAAGTATAATGTATATTTAATGAAATTGGTATACAGTTTTTTTTCTTGGATGAATATAAACCAATTAGTCTACATGCAGTTTTTGCAGTCATAACGGTTGTATATATAAAAAATTAAGCGTTTTTTTTTCTTATAGTAGTTCATGGAATAAGGTCTTGTTTAGAATTTTTAACTTTTTTTTGCGAATATTAGATTTAGTACATTAATGTGCAGCGTCAAGCAAATCAATTGAAAATATCTTAATCATCCCACTTTTTTGATTTATTGCACATTGTGGTTAAAACATAATTCTGATTCGTTTCCATTAATAAAAATAAAAGATAAAAAATTTAATTAAAAAAAAAAATTATGTATTTTTAAAAAATTTTTTAATAAAAAACACAAAATTGTTGGTTAATTGCCTTTTTAAAAAAATTATGGGAGAATTTTGAAATAAAAACTCACTACGTTATTTCTCTCAATAAATTATCAGATAAGTATGTAATCATTCTCATTTTGGAATATAAAAAAATCTTTTATTAAAATCTTTTAAATCTAATTTAAAATAGTAAGCAAGAAAATTGTTAAGTAGAAAAGAACAAATCCTCTTAATTTATTTCCATTAATGAACTAAAACAAAATTTAGAAGGAAAGTACAAATAGAAAAAATGTTTAAAAATATTTTCCTTGAATACATATCCTAAATAACATGTATGTACGCGTGTGTGTGTACTATGTCTGTACTGTTTCGCTATCTTCTTGCTTATTGCTTTAAAATTAATTTTTTACTCATGTATACATCTGATGCATGTATCAAATATAAAATCGAAGCAAATATGTTTTGTATAAGCAACAAAATTTTACCAAAATAAAACAGACAAGTATTTTATGCTATCTTCGGAAAATATAATCTGTCACTCTTCAAAAGAACTATATAATCATTAAATTTGCTATTTTTGCTTTGAGTAAAATGCATGGATTTTCCAATGTAACTTATGATAATGTATTAATATTACAAAAGGGATTTTTTAATATTTTAACATATAAAATAATAAATTATTTAAAATATATATTGCAAACTAAATATTAATTTTATTTTTGCTACAACGCTCAATTTATAAAAATATGGATAACTTCTTCAAATACAATTAAACAAGGTGTTCGAGTTTTTTCTAACAATATTGCCAATTACTAATGAAACGTGCAAAAAATTAAGAAAATGAGAATGATACTTGACACTAAGTTAAATTGTAATGATCATTTTAGTTGAAAGTAAAGCTTTTCTCTTATGTTTTTCTAGGAATGTTTCTTTGAATAACATAGCATTTATCTACATTTAGTTTCTGTAGATGGCGCTACAATGCTACATAGGTCTGATTTAGATTTTCTTAAAATTAAGTTTTTCTGTATTACCTAGA
The DNA here is from genome assembly GCA_019973975.1 of Trichonephila clavata. Taxonomy (NCBI): domain Eukaryota; kingdom Metazoa; phylum Arthropoda; class Arachnida; order Araneae; family Nephilidae; genus Trichonephila; species Trichonephila clavata. The sequence goes on along the minus strand of BMAO01035495.1, from coordinate 13,586 downwards.
TGGTGCTACGAATGTAAATTTTATTAAAACATTTAAGAACACGAAGTTTATATAATGCACACATATACTGTATTTTTAAACACAACAAAAATTTTCGAAATGCTTATCAATAATCACATAAAATCCATCCAATGCTATACTTGTTCCGATTCTGAGAATTAAATTTTATTTTAAAGAATATAAAACAGTTGTTCTCAACTGTTCTCCCAGGGATGTTCTCATAATAATCAGAATTTCTGACACTCTCCTGGTAAAAACAAGGCACATCAAAGGTAGAATTTTTGAAGAGTCTTTTCTGAGAAAGCTTTTACGATATTAAAATGGGCTGATACAAAAAGAATGTATAAAATAGAAGGGTCTACAAGAAAAAGAAACAACATCAGAAGCTGAATTCTGTATGTATGTTACCGTTAAAGAGTGAAATCCGTTATTTCATAGAATATCTAGGTATTTCCTAAAATAACTGTACAAGTCAGTTAAAGTATATAAAATTATTGAATTCTACGATTTAACTAGGTATTCTATAAAATAGCGATTACTTGATCGTTAAAGTATGAAATATGTCAATCGAAAGATCTTTGAACCGGTTTTAGCTGCTTTGGGAAGGATTTTACCAATTAGGAACTAGAAATGGCCAAAAAAACGATTATACTCGTTTTCAGTTCAGTATATGTAAGCGAGAATTAATTTCCATTGAAGAAGTTCCAAATATTGACACAACGCCTTGATCTGTCGCAACAGCTCCAAGTTGCGGTACTGAACAAGGATTTAAAAAGTACTCGTGTAAAAAAAATGTCCAATGGTAAAAAGTGGGCTTGTTTGAAAAATAATAAGCAGTCCAATCGAAAGAGTCATCACAGCAATCCTTGCTGTAATAAATAATGAAAAGTAAAATAAAGGTATCTAATACATTTAAAATAAAAATTCTTTTGCATTTTTGTTTTAAAAAGTGTACACAATGTTTTTATGAAGCAACAGTTTTTCCTCCCAACATGTATTTTTGTTGATAATATTTAAATATAATCTATTTTTGCACCATATTCTTTTTCCCCCCCCTTTCTGTTTAACTAAGGTTAGCAATATGAGCAATAATAAATTATATTATCTGCTTTCCTTCATTATTAATTAATTATTCATTCCCAAAAGTGATAAAATGTTTTTTAGAGAGATTTTATCTATTTACGATTAATTAATTTATTAAATAACTTTGAAGTTGTTCATTTTTTACTTCGATGGTCCATCCTTAGTTGTTTCATATGAAATACCTAGTTATTTCATAGAATAACAAGATAAAATATGAAATTTTTCATCTATTATACACTTTAACTGGCTTGTCTAGTAATTTCATGAAATACAAGGGGTGATCAAATGAAAAGGTACGAAACGACACGGTGGGTACAAATATAGACTTTTTTCAAAATATACACCATAGGCCTGAGCACAACGATCCCATTGATGAACAAGCCGCAGGATTCCTTGTTCCCAGAATTCATGTGGCTGTGACGAGACCCAGTCCTTCACAGTGTCCTTGAGTACGTCGTCCGAGTTGAAGCGCTTTCCTTTCAGGTGTTTCTTCAGTGGACCAGGAACACATGGAAATCGCAGGGTGACATGTCCGGACTGTAGGACGGATGGTCCAACGTCTCCCATTGGAACTTGTCCAGTTCCATTTGTGTGACTCTGGAGACGTGTGGACGCGCGTTATCATGGAGCAGAACCACACCCTCCGTGAGCAGCCCCGGTCTTTTATTCTTGATGGACCTGCGTAGGCGTCGGAGTGTCACACAGTACACATCGGAGTTAAGGCTTTTTCTGTGCTCGAGTAATTCTGTGCTCGCATCATTTGGACGCCGCTTTTTATAAGAGCCTTTGCTCTCTCCTGCGCATGCGGGCACCCGCGCATGATCCGATCCCAGTCAGAGTCTCCAATGGCATCCCGAGATGTCTCGCTACATTCTCCCTTGGAGGAATATGCAAATATTTAACTGTTTCATTTTTATGTCGTTTCGTACCTTTTCATTTGATCACCCCTTGTACTTAGTTATTCCATGAAGTAACTGAATTATACACTTTAATGGTAATGTATACAAACAAATGGATAAATACACTAGTTTTCTTTTTCTTTTTACTTTCGCTAATACTTTTTTTGACAGAATGAGAGACAGAGATTCTGAAAAAAATTTAGTCGCGTAAAATTAATCAATAGATTTTTTGAGTGCAAGGAAATGTACATCAAATATATAAGCAAAAACATTAAAATAAAGACCTTATATCGTACTTTCTTATCATTACTACCCACACCCCAGTGCTCTTTATGTACTGATACGGAAGGAACATTCAAAGAGAAGAAAAACTTGTGATAATATGGTAAGAGTATTGTTATTTACTTTAAACATTTTTAAATCAATTACAAGATGGATATGATGATAGTTTTTCCTCTTGCGGTGAAAAAATAATATTAGAGAAAAGTAGGAGCATCTTCACGATTTGTAAAATTTGTGCAACATCCGATAGCATTTATGTTAATTAAATCCTCTTGTCATTCTTCACGCAAAATTTCTTTTCTTTTTTTCATTTAGTTTATATGCATGGACGGAAAATGTCTTTTCTCAAATCACTAATACTCTTTCAAAAGAACGGTTTGGGCAAACTTTTCCAGGATACGGGCTACTTATAATTTTTTCAAGGTGTTGCGGTCCACCCAGTATCAGTAGCCAACACAAAGGAGGGGGAGAGGGTCCATGGGTACAGACCCTTCTCAATAGTCCATGGTTTTTTTTTCGATCGATTATAATCCCATGTATACAGTACGTAAAATTTAATTAAGTATTTTTTATTAATAATTTTTTTACTAGTTAATGCTATTTATTTATACAATAATTTATTTCTTACTGTTCTTTGTTCCCGACAATCTACAAAATAAAAAAAAAATATGTTTGGTAGCGTATTGGGGTAGAACAGGAGAGAGGTAGACATTCGAACCTGGACCAAAGCGTTTCGCCCACTGTCCAGGGTAGTAGGAGCAGTGAGGTAAAAAAAAAGTCAACAATATCTATTAAAACTTACTAATAAATACAGAATATGTATTTACCTACGCAAATAAAGTGAAAAGATCACTTTTTTGAAACCACGTTTAAGGCAAAACGCAAAATACAAACATAATAATAAATATAACAATATCAAATGATGCATTTATTATCAAACAATTCAAAATACAATAAAAAATAAAACATTTTCATCTACAGTTAGTTCTTGTAATTTTTATCAATAAAAGACTTAATCTGAGTGCTGTCAGCCAATCTTGAATATTTCCGTATACAATTAATAGCGGCTAATCTTCAGGCGGTCATTCTGAATTGTTTCGGCGGTCCACTGGTCGATCGCGGTCGAAGTAATGCTTACCCGGCCCAAGATGATCTCAAATCCAAAATACATATGATTCAGATAGATCAGATACATCATCGATTCTTTACTGCGTATGTAATTCACGTTTACATAATAATTTTTTTTTTTGGAATTATTAACAGCCAATCGATTCTGTTTTAGCATTTTGAACTTTGAAAATTGGCGACGGATATCTTTTGGTTGTTTTTGTAACGAAAGGCGACTTACCCATAAAACTTCTGGTATTTAAATTGTAAACGTATTGTTACGAACTTCGTGTAGTAAGGCTTAAAATAGTTTAAATAATTTGTATCTGGACGTTTAATAGATTGATAATGCTTTCTGTTGTATTTATTTTATGATAAAAATTTAAAAAATTGCAAGCAACGATTCTCCTTACATTATAATGGCGTTTCAATCGTAACTTGGGGATACAGCCAGGTTCCCATCATTTTTGGTAACCAAATTTCACGAGTTAGTGACATGTTTGGAGAATTGTTTATCATACGGATGCTTCTGGAAATAACTGAAGAAATATATTAACTTCGCGATTTTCATCGCAGGTGGATCTTTCGCGAAAGAGCTAGAGGACACCCGCGCAGACTTTAAATAGGAGTCGCTTGCTGAAACTGAGTCAGTAGCACTGTTGAAGAGTTGCTACGATCGAGCGATTGCTTGCGGATAATCTTTATCGTTACGTATTTTTATTTTTAGACACTGATAGTTGTGTGTGAGCGCTGTAGAAAGTGTGAAGACGTACTGGGATTTATTTTGCGAATTTTGCTGCTATATACTGTACTTTACGGATAGTTTATCTACAATAAATTTCATCTCTTTTGAAGAACTGTTTTGCTCTGTGAGACTGATAGCATTAAATCCATGAATCCCGATCGACGTGACGGAATTAATAAATTGTTTCACCTTAGTTTGAACTGGGATTGACTAAAAGTAAAATAATTTAAAATATGTTACTCAAACGAGTAACGTTGTTAATGCCTGTTGGTTCCTGCTCCCCTCTGAAACCCCTTGTCTACCCTCAGAACCGGCTATGTGTGTGGGAGAAACTGAATAATCGGTAGACATGATTCACTCTAATTATTTTACTGTCACCAAAATATCAAACAGGAACAATAACAATCTGATTAAGATAACAGATTAGACAGTAGAGCGCGGAGGTGAGACTCAATAGCCTGGAGATAATAATACGGACCCTCAACTTATTCCACGATAGCTTAAACATGCTCAATATTAACTACGTCGCGCACTGATAAGCTAACTTCTATTTCAATAAGGATCACGATACCTGTACTTTTAGGAAGTTGAGTCCTACACTTGAACCTTGAAGACGATCATTATTTGGATTTAATCACCGTCGATTGATCCATTCTCAGTAGTCTTCCAATGATAAACTCCCAATGCACTTGTCGTGGCTCAATACCCCCCCCCCTTACACTACCATCTTCCCGTCTATCTGAAAACATTACTGGATGTGTAGGCGGACTTAAAGGATCAAAAGATATAATTGCAAATCAATAGATTTATTGATTCTAACACAAAAAGGGTAGAAACACAATTCAAATTTAAGGGAAACAAATAGAGTGAAGTACGAAATAGGAGAATTACTACTATAGGAATAACTGAATAGCAACTGGATCAAGAAAAGCTTAATCATGTACAAATAATTAAAGCTACGCCACGTACGAATATTCGCAATATCCTAAATTAAATCACTGACCTTATCTTTTACAACGGCTGCTACTTCGTGAGGATTTTTTACTGGCTGAGGAATGGTTGGAGAATCCACACTCTGTAACACTGATTTTTACAAGCTTCAATCAACTTCTCCTCGCGTAGCTCCACACGTAACCGCTATCTACGAATGTCGACAAATGCGTGCTGACCTACCGATCTTTACTTCACTTAACTTCACTCTTCTATCTCTTCACTTTTCTTAACTCCTTTTAACTCGCGAATCCCGAACTTACATAATATATCTTATTTGCATAAATCACGCCTGGCTCTCGGTGAAGATTGGTTGAAATAAATAAATTATTTTAGGAAAAATAGAGAAGGTTAATCAAAAGACCGTATAGATCCGTCACACACTTAATTATTTCACGATCCTTCACTCTCCAACTAACCAACTAACTTGCCAACTAACTCCTCAAACTCGCGAATACAGAAATTATTTAATATAATTAATTTGCATAATCACGCTTTCCTTACTCGGGGAAAGTTGGTTGATACTATTGTTTCTCCAGAAGAATCCCCAAGGGGTTAATAGAGCCGCGTATAGATCCGTCACACGTTTAAAAATAGCATATTGTGAAGCCGTACGAAATAGTTTCCGTTGTAAAGATGGTATTTGATTTTACTAAATTTGCTTATAAAAATCTGTCTGCAGTGGTTTGAAAAGAAAATTACTAATCATAATTTACTGATTTACTTTAACATGATTCGGGATCATAGATTGTTACTTGTAAGTATGAAAAGTAAAATCCATCCATTCACTGCTAATTTTTTAAAGGTCTTAAACTTGGTAGAAAGACTGCAAAAGAAGTATTTTTTTAAACATGGATCCTGACGCAGGATGCTCATTAGAATTCCAGCGAGATCTCAAGATTTGTTTAGCTGAGTATAAAAAATGATATAAAGAATTTTTAAGGACTGAGATGTTCTCTCAGTCCCACGTATGGCTGTGGGAGGAAGAGAAGGATGACTAGATATATCAACGAATAAATCTAATCTCTGAAATGCTCTATAAAATAGTATAACACCTGATCAGTAGCAATGTGTCCTTCTCCTAACATTCTATATCCCTAGCTTGAAAACCTAGACTATATGTATCCGATATAATCTGAATAATCAGGTTTTCTTCTTCAGAGGGTTCGCTGTGAATAAATTTGAATTGATAGACCAAACATTTCCTAAGAGGATTATATTAAAGGAAGGACGCGGATAGATCCGTCACAAATTTTCAAAGCCAATCGAGCAACAAATAAATAACAGATTTTCTGCTGAAAAAAAGTCGGAACCACGAGAAATATTTCGAAAAGTGTCTCGTTCTCTCAAAATGTCGTTACCGGTTGAAAATCCATAATGAATTCAAGTACAGTGAGTGGATTTAGTAGATCAGTTTAAAAAGGGCAACGATTTCGATTCTTTTTACCTTAAGCAAATGCGCTTACTATTATTAGTAAAAAATGCTTAAATAATATTATTTTTAGTATTTGTTTTATTTAAAGCCTTTGTCCTTTCTTGAAACAATATACATACGTTCTTAATTTCATTTTAGTTATTAATTAAACCTATATGTGTGTATTTAACATTTATTTTTAATACTGTATGAGTCTGTTATGTTTAAACGTATAAAAGTTGCTGTTTCCAATGCCACCTGTCTGACGGTGTCAGATCGAGGCCCATGAAATTCATCACGGCAAAGGGCTAGATGTACGCCTGTCGGTAGCCGTAGCTTCGAGCCCCGTACAGGTGGTAGTACGATTTAAATGTAAAAATGTAAATGCACATATTTAAAATCTTATACAATTGATTTTTTCAGTCTTTCTACACGATTTTCAAATTAAATAAAATTCTTTATTGCTTCTACACATTTTTCGGATGTCGTAGAACCCCCTACTTTTCAGTTAGGTCATACTTTTCTTTACTAGGTTTCGAAAAATATATTTACCGCGTAAAAAAAGGGTATATATACTCCGTTTTACATGTTCAAAAAAACTTTTTCACTTTCTTCATCTTTCTACGAGCATGAAGAAGGAAATGATTGGACAAGAGCAAAGAGACCGCCTACTTTTTTCACAATTATGCACGCATTGATGTCAAGTAAGGGGGAAAAATGCTTGTTAAAGACAAGCAGCCATTTATCGAATCGGTTTCATCAAATGTGTAAGCCCCACCCTGTTTTCTAAAGAGGGATTTATTTCATTTTCCTTTAATATAATTGTTTCTCTCTCAATATAGTTCTCCAGTCGTAATTTGTGCCCTAAAATGGAAAAACGTGTCTGTTTTATATTCATCTGATTAAAAATAAAAATAAAACTATGTCCAATAACTTCATTTTTACTTTAATCAATGGGAGACAAGAGAGAATTTAATTTAATCTAAAAGCTTTCTTCTAATGGTTTATTGTGTTCCAGATTTAAATATCATGAATCTAAATTTTTAAAGGAGAAAATTTTCATCGAATTCTAAATTTCAAAAATTCGTTTAAATATAGTTAACAAACATTAAATAACTTCAAATTTATTTCATGTTTACAAAATCATATTATTTTAACTTTTTCATTTCTATAATCATTGAAATCATATAATTACAAATTTATTCGATATAATAGTAATTTAAATTAATCATAGAGTTGAAATATATAAAGCTGAAATATATAACAAATTGAAAGTATATAAAAAAATTTTGCATTTTATCTAATACAGAGAATTTTAATTTCGAAAAATTTCTTACATGAAAAGCTTATAGAAAAAGAAATTTCTTCCACAATATTGTTACGTTGATCGGGGTTCGAGGATTTTATGCAAATCAGTCACAAAGAACAAGACAGTTCTTGAAGAGCGATGGAAATTTACTGTCGCAAAAACAATCCTCGAAATACAGGATGCAGCAGTAATATTCACAGAATAAATCCCACAGAAGGTCTTTACACCTTCTAAAGCATTCAGACACAATTATCAGTGTCTAAAATGCACGTATGTAAAAAAAAAATTATTCACAAGCATAACCGAGCTAATCGGTAATCACGGTCAAGGCAAGTTTACTAATCGCTAGTCAAAACAATACTCACTAATCACTAGTTGAAACAAGACTGACTCGGTTCGGCGAGCATCTCTCCATTTATATGCCGGGCGGATCCTTCCAGAAAGATCTTAGAGTCATAGATCATGAAATTAGGGGATTTCTCCACGAATTTCTAGAACAGTGGTCACACACTTCGAAGAATATATCTCAAAATAATATCTAAAGTAGATTAACACGTTAGAGGCACTTTATGTAATGGAAAATAAAAAAAGTATTGCATTTGTTATTAAAAAATTATAGTCTAAATTTTTTAACATTATCTACTCATTAATAATATTAATTTGTGATCCAAGTGTCACTTATCCATGCATTATATTTAGTAACTGGGATATGAGCTTGCTTTTTTTTCACACAAACTGTCGAGGTCTATTGAGATTAAATGCAATCACATTACTTATTTTGAGTTTAATTCGCTTTTAGGGGGATTCCTAGCAGGGCACACACCTTGGCGACCAATTTTACAATATGGTGAACAAATTTGGCAATAAAGTTTATAATATGGTAACCCTGCAAAATTTAGGGAATAGTAACCCTATTCGGATCGAATTTTTTGGACAGTGGTAATTTTTTTCTTCTGATGGTCAACTGGAACACGCGTAAAGTTTTTCTAGAAAGCTGAAAGTGAAGGATTGAGTGGATTTTTTTCTTTTTTTCTTTAAATGAAACAACTGCTGAAAGAATATATGTTAGAGAGAAAGGAAGATGCGTTGATAAATTCAATTTGAACGATGTTTTTTCTCACTAATGCATCTTAGAAGCAACGGTTTTTCTGTTTTCTTCTTGGAGCCATTATGGATACCACGTTTTCTTTTTTGAAGCACGATGAATGGATATTTTTTCTTTTGAATGAAAGATATAAGAAAGAAATGCTTGCTTTGTGAATAAGTGAGCCGCTTTTATATTTTGTTTTTGTAGTCACTTACTTTGAGAAATATATTGCCCTTGAACACAACGTTTTTAATGGCATTAAAATGTTTATATCTGTGTGAGAAATCCCGTGTATTTTGCATGAGCAAAACTAATAACTAATAGCAAAACTTTGTATAAACTAATCATGACAGAATTTGGATTCAGATCGTAGTAGACCATAGGTTCTCAACGTGGGCGATAACGCCCCCTTGGGGGCGTTTGAGTCTTTCAGGGGATCAGTAAAAAACCCAGAGAAAATTAAGGGGCATTGAGATGGCACGGAAGGGCTTGGGCAGATTAATCAAATATAGTCTAAAAAAGACTAATGAAACACACTGATTATGTACTAACAAACGGAAACTTTAATACTGTTTACCTTATGTTGATTGTATGCATTTAAATGATTTCTATATCACATGTACGAAAATTCACATATTTCGGTAGTTCGGAAAGTGGATGAAAAACTTAGATTACATTACATTCAGACCTATATTAAACTGAATGACATAGTGCATTTTATTTTTTGTAGTGCATGTGTTGTCTTTGTCTGTGAGCAGTAGGAAAAATTTTTCGTCCACTGCATTTCATTACGTATATTATCCAAGAAACATTATTAAATACACTCACTTCCAAAAGTTAAGTACGAAGATATAAAATGCCAAAAAATCAACAAATACTGCTTTGATTGACACAAAATTTGGCAGTAAAGTAGCATATATATTTATACACAAAACAAAATCAATAATTATATACAGAAATGAAAACAATTTTAAATTTTTGTAAGTTATCAGATAATGCCGTACTGGAGACTTAAACAGAATTATGTATAAGGTGAAAATAAACAGCATAAAATAAAAAAGGACATTAATAGGGTATGTGTACTGCCCCCCCCCCTTATCTGTATGCAAATTTTACACCTTCTGATCATGCTTTCAATTAGGTGGTCAACCACCGCAGAATTAAGCAATCGCCATTCTTCTCGTAGAGCAGTGTTCAGCTCTACAAGAGTGGCTAGAGGTGGGAAACGTGAAGATACAGAAGAGCACGGCCAGAGCATCCCAAAGATTTTCAATGGGATTAAGGTCGGGCGAATATGCTGGCCACGCCATACGCGCAATCCTTCGCTCTCCAGGTAGTCATCGACGATGTCAGCTCTATGGGGACGTGCGTTATCGTCCATTAAAACAAAAATAGGACCAACTGCTGCAGCGTACTATCTCACAATGGGTTCTAGGACTTCATCTCGATACCGGACAGACGTCACAAAAACCCGCTTAAATATGTGCAGGTCGGTGCGGTATCCTAATGAAATCCCTGCCCACACCATAATCCTTCCGCCTCGGAATGCGTGATGTTCGGTGATGTTTTGGGACTGATTGCGTGTTTCTTGTTTACGCCATATCTTTATACGCTTGTAATCTGGTTCCAGAACAAATCTTGACTTATCAGTAAACATGACATTTTCCCAGTCAGACACAGTCCAATCGCCATATTCCCGGCACCACTTTAATCGTGCCCCTCTTGATTGGACGGATAGAGAAACACAAACTCAACGTACTCGGGTATACAGTCCATTCATATGTAATCTTCGGCGTACAGTAGCTGCAAATATAGCCTTACCAATGGCTATGGTAACCATAGATGTCACACGTGTGGAGATCGCCCTGCGATTCCGCTTGCACTGCGAGAAACGATGTTCAAAACTGAGAGAAAACAGCTCACTTTTAAATACTTCACATTCTCAAAATAGCTCCGATGCACGCTTACTCAAATCTGAGAATCGCATATTCTCATATGGAGACACAAGTACATTCTCATTTTTGAACCTGTTACGGGATCAAATTTTTGAGAATGAAAGATCGATATGAGTATATAATGCACTCATATTTGAATTTGTTAATGTATCAAATATGAGTTAAAACAATAAAATGAGTATGTATAGCATTTATTTTCGGTACTGTTGTATCTAATATGGATTTTTAACAGAAAAATATTTATTAACCCAAATCTTAAGGGATTTAAAAATGTGATACCTGAGTTGTAAATTTTCACTTTCTACATCTTACGTATTATTTTATTTTCATTTCATGAAATTTTTACACTTAACTTCGAAATCAAAATTCATTTTACATTTATTGTGTGTAACAAAAAGGTACTCGCATATTATCGCGAAAGTGCCTAAGTTAAAGATAACTCGCCAAATTGGCAGTAACGATTTCGCATGTGTCCTACGCGCTGAATTAGCAACCATGTACTTCGTTTTATATAATGTCGCCAATACGGTGGCGACAATACGCAAGTATCAACAAAAATATTACTTTTCGAAAAAAAAAAATGCAACTATTATTTGATCACAAACTGCATGTCTTCGAACTTATACCGCAAATATAAATCTTTGAAAACTGCAAAAATAAATTCGATGTTATCGTTTAACAAATGTGTATGCATTTTGAACTAGTTCCAGAAGCAATTTGATTCATTATTTATATTTATGTTTCTCTAGAAGCATTATATTGTTTCCTTAAAATCATATACAAGCAGAAAATTAACTTTTATTTTAAAAAAATTCAGCCTTCAATAATAAGTTATTAGAAATATCTAGGAAACATTATGATAAATAACAGATTTTTCTAAGTAAAAATTTCAAAACAATGCCAGAAAGAAATAGCTTTTTTACATATTATGTAACCTGAAGAAAAAAACCTTTTGACTAAAGTAACACTCATTAGGCCCAGGTGTGTAAGTACTCTTTATATAAATTGTTTTGTTTAAATAGAAACATCTATCCACATGGAAATAAAGAAAATGCATTGCTATATTACAAACTAAGCTCATTTTTTGTCAAAGCAACTGATTTTACACTTTCCTATCACCAAAGAAAACAAATATAATAGTTTTTAAGTTAATGTTTTTTTTTAAATTAAAATACTTAAAAATTTTAGTCTTTAGAAGAATGTAAAAACAACTCTAACAGTACATTTTTGCATTAACAAAACATTTAGTTTTTAACCTAATGGAAAGAGCTTTTAGAGAAGTTTTCAGCACCCATTCAGAAGAAAAAATAACATCATAAGGACCAATAGAATCATAATTTAGCAATTTTACTTGCTGTACAGAATTTTATTTTCAATACCTTTTTTCAATTATTCACTGTTAACAAGAAAAATAAAACAAACCAAAATCATATTGCTGAAATATTTATTCTGGAAATTGTACACATACATATATACATAAAAAATAAACAAGAATATAAGTAAATTTTTTTTTTATAAACACTATCTAATCCATATTATAGTCAACTCCATCCTTATTTGTGCAGAACAGATTATGTTTTAGTGTAATATACATTGTAAATATAGGAAAGTGTGTAACAGTACATAAATAAACAACTTTTAAATTTTTTTATCAAATTATGTCTTTGAGTTACAAAATGTGAGTGAAAATGCCTTTCAAACAGTGTTGTTTCAAATAAATTACATGTTAGGATATGCGAGTCATCTAAATTATTTACTGCAGAATTTATAGATAGCTGGTTCTGAAAGGAATTTTGAAAGTTCTCATTAGAGTAAAATTTTTACAAAGGTTGTTCATAATTATATAGTTTTCGAAATGACTATCTACAAAATTTAGCATAACACATGTAGTGATATGCTATGCCTGTATGAGTATTTAGAACATAATGACAAAAAAAATTCAGAGCTATATCAAAATTTAAAACAAATTATGAGTGGAAACATTAAAAATCAAGATTTGTAGTAACAAGCAGAAATGAAATTAGTGCAAATTAAAAATAAAGCATTCATAATTTAGAAACAAGATAAAAGATTTAAAAAATACAATTTTTATAAATATTGCACGTCTACCTGAATTTCACATTTATAAAAACAATAGTTAAAAAAATACCACACATTGGAACAATATATACAGGAACTAATTTGCTATCAGTACACTACACATTAAACATCTTTTAGAAGTGGTTTTGAAATCGCTGCAAAAATTTTGGCATCAATCAATGATGATGGTCTCCCACTAAGAACTCAACATGACAATAATTTAAAAGATTGGCTTATTCCTGGCAAAAAAGGAATTACATTAAGAAGCAAAAACATAAGTACTTTTTTTTATAGAAAACCAATTAGAAAAATATGAATGCCAGGATTTAAAGAAATAGAACAAAAGGTATTTAGAAATGCCAAGAAAAAAGCAGAAAAAAATAAAATTGAAACTGGAAAAATAATAACTGCATATAAAAGAGTGGGGTGCTCAATATCAATTGTTATAATTTCTTACTAGTTCTATTCCAAAAATGCAGAGTTAGTGTAAAAATGTAGTACAGAGGACCCCACGCCTTTACCACGATGACATTAATTTTCTAGTTAATCATTTTATTCTTATATAAGATTTATTTCTTACTTTTTAGTTTGATAAAAAAGCATGTTTCTTAAAACTATAATTTAAATTAATTGTGG